>CACRXP010000044.1:434823-545508 GCA_902702965.1 Spirometra erinaceieuropaei | reverse complement strand
GGCTTTCGAGCAAACTTCTTTTCGGCTGCAGGCAAGAACTATACCCTTTAAAAACGACTAATTAAGTAGCATGCATTTTTCTCAGTGATTATCGATGTCCCTGAAAAGCCAATTATATTTCATAGAAAACATGCATGCAATTATTCATTTCTTAGCTCGTTCGATAGAAAAGTACGTCTTATTCCGAGTTCATACTCGAAGGAAGGGTATAATTCGGTTTTAAGAAAGTTTCTAATTGCGACTTTTTTAATACTGTGAAATGAACGTTCATAAAACGTCATGTCTCTGCGTTTACCAGTGTGGCTTGTAAAGTTGACAGTATGGCTGAAATTCACTGCTAAATTTTATGGACCCTGCATAGTCTTCTCCTCATACCATAGAGAAATGCATGGTTTTTCGTCAGCCGAAAATATACGGCTTGTAGTTTCAAAACCCTGAATGCAACTGTAACGGCAGGTCGGGTCCAAAATTATCCGGGAATTGAAAAGTTTTGGAAAACCGAGTTATACATTTCCCTCGGGTATAAAATTGGAAGAAGACGTAGTTTTCTACCGAATGCGCAAAATAATGAATACTTGTATGCATGCATGTATGCATGTTTTCTATGAAATGTAGTTGGATTTTTTGGGGCATCGAAAATCTATGAGAAAAATGCATGCTACTTAACTATTCGTTTTTAGAGGGTATAGTTTTTGCATGCAGCCGAAAAGAAGTTCGTTCGAAAACCGGCATCCTGAGGCAACTGAAATATTATGGAATTATGCTGCAGACTGACTAGTTTTACAACTCTAGCTAATTAATCCTTGCGATACGAAAACGCATTTCGGAATTTCGGTTGACATTTCATGAGTTAGCCCACCTACTGTACGTGACTTGTTTCGGGTATATTCGTCTTTTCCTTCCTATTCAGAAAATCAACCACCGCACCCCATGAAGTTAGTATATGTCGAACCCCGCAAAACCCAGACCTAATAGGTTTAAAAACCCTAGTATGGCGGAAAAACACTGCGGGTGTTACAAAACGGATTACTACAGGCGTGTTTCCTGTACTGGCTGTCGAATCCACGGCTCTCCAGTCGGCTTTGTGAGCTACACTTTGGACAGCACCTCCTGAAATTACGTGATTTTTCAACTTGTTTTCGATTTTCCTAAAAAGCAAATCGTATTTTAGAGATGCCGTTCTGAGCCTGATCAGAATTTCATCAGTGAGTTCTATGCATCAGGGAGCTTACGCAAAAAACACAAGCAACCATGTGAGCTTCCGCCAAAATACACAGATACTACTACGGTCTCTGATGCCAAACCATGACAGATGTATAGCTTCCTACAGAATTTATACACGTACCCTCATATAAACCGCTTATTCTTGAGTTAAGAAGGAGATACAATTGTTGGAACAGTAATCATATTCTGTCTTGTCTAATTTTTGAGGAAATTAATGCGCGAACTTGGAGTAAATCCTTCTGAACAGACCTATTTAGGCATGGCACAAAATTTAATATGAATATTTAAGCTCATATACACCAGCTACTGCTATATAACCGCGTAGTATTCACAAACCGACAACAGGCAGCCAGTAGTATAGAATTATGTAATTATTCACCATACTGACAACACAGGTAAAAGCTAAAAGCCCAGACACGCGTGTTTTGTCGATCTCGTGCCGCTGCCTGACGCAACTCATCGGTGGGCCCTCCAACCTTCCCCGCGTGTTTTCGGGTATATAAACTCCAGTTTCACTCTGCCTTGTTTAATTTCCGAGGAAACTGATGCACGAATTTGGAGTAAATCCCTCCCAACAGACCTTTTCTTTAAGCATATTCGTTTGAGGTTCTGACTTCTCACCTTCACCAACTGTCGGAGACGATCATGCCAGAGTCAGATATGGTTATGTAGCCGCACCTGACGTAAACAAACCCCAGCCACCTGTAATACGGGGCCACTGGTAATAGGTACTTCTACAAGTGGGGCCGGGGAACGCACAGGCTACGGACTCAAGTAAGTCTATGCGGAAGTAGAGACATTGGGAATGCGCGATTGTACTTTGGGTGGTTGAGAAATAGTTGCCCTAACCCCTAACCCTAACCCCTAACAGCATTGTGTACATCAGGTGCGACTGCAGAACCACATCTTACCCAATCCAGTGCATCAACTGGGGAAACGCTTTGTGAAAAGCCATCATGCTGCATCGTGAAGACTATCTTGGGGTTACGCCCTTTACAGTTCTACATTAGTACTTTTTTGATCAAAAGCCTTTCAAAACGCGAGTTTCGGCGCATTTTGCGCAGTCACCGATTTCACGCTCCGTCAGTCTCTGTACGTCAACTGCTAAACGGTAAGTACACCTCGGCTGCAATAACTTCCTCCGCTAAGAGGTCGTCGGCAGGTCAGCCACCTCGTCAAAATGCAACCCAACTTTCCCCCCCCCCCCCGGTTTCACTCGCACGGAAACTTGAATGGGCTGGGGAGGGGGGGGGGTAGGAGGGGGCAGTGGCTATTAAACTACTTGACCTCCGAGGTGTGCGCATAACGGGAAGCGTCAGCTAGGAGGTGAGGCTCGACCGTGGCGGTGGGTGACCGGGCCGGTGGGGGGGGGGGTTTAGAAAACTTTTTCTTCCAAGTAAGACCGTTTGTCCCAGGGCAGGTTTGCCTTCGTAAAACAAGCACGCCGGTTGACTACAACGAGACTATCGCAGAAATGACATGTTTAAAATGCGCAACTTTCGATTGCGGTTAGACTGATTCATAGATGTCCCTGCCCTCGCCCGGAAATAGTTCTCCGTGCCACCTATAAAACGAATGGTTTTAATCCGTGCCGTTTCCACATCGCCGGAATTCAAACAAATATCGCCTTCCGACATCTGAGTATTATCTGTCGCCCAATCTCTCCTGGTCTCTCCACAGTGACTCACCCTTAGACGTGGGGACTTAAAAGTAGTGTATTAGATTCAGCCTTTAATTCCTCACTTTCTTTCACTCAGCCGTGGACCCGACGTTTTGGTGATGCACATCCTCTCCGTCCTACCCCTTATTGCTCTCATATAGTGTTTTATTTTTTTAAAAAAAAGTGACATCTGTTCACACGAACGCACCAGAAGACCTACCTGACAGTGTTCTCACTCAGCCACATATCAGGGGTTGGACGCAAAGTTTGACGTAGCGTGAAAGGCCTCGTTTGATTGAGCTGCATGGGAACTATCCACAGACCGATTAGGCATGCCATGAGTCAACTTCTCCTCTGATGGGAGTGGGAGAAGGGAGGAGTGGCGTAGGCTAGCTACAGTGCGTGACCGATCTCAGGAAATGTTGGCCAAAATTCTGGAATGCGTTTTCGATTAGGAAGGATTACTTAAGTGGGGTCGTTATACCGACTATCATGCAGCATAAACCTATAACACTTCGGACTGGCCAAGATATCGGCGTTTGAACGCACTTCTTTTTGACCTCTCGCAGAAACCACACTCGGTAAACGATGACTACTTAAATAGCATTCATTTTTCCTATTTATTTTTAATGGTCTTATAAATTTTAATGTATTTTATAGAAAACGTGTATCAAATCCACTGCTTAATTTTATGAACATCATATGGTCTCCTCTTAACACCGCAGAGAAATGCCTGCAATATTGTTAACTTTACAAGCCACATTCGTAAATGCAGATACATGACGTTTCATGAACGGCCATTTAACGGTATTAAATAACCTTATAATTAAAAACTTTTTAAAGCCAAATTATACTCTTCTTTTGAGTATGAAATTGGAAGAAGACTTGATTTTCTACCGAATAAGTAAAAGAATGAATATTTTTATGCATGATCTCCATGAAATATAATTGAATTGTCATGGGCATCGACAATCAATGAGAAAATTGCATGCTAATTAAGTAGTCATTTTTGCAGAGTATAGATCTTGCATGCAGCCGAAAATAAGTTTTTTCGAAAGCCGACACCCTGAGGTAACTGGATCATTATAGACTTATGCTGCATCATGATTAGTTTTACAACACTACTTAATTTATCTTTTCGAAACGAGGACGCATTTCGAAATTCTGGTTGACATTTCATGAGTTAGCACATCTACTGTAGATGTCCAGAACACTATGTGGACGTGCATTAGCATTTTGTCGACTGCAGTCAGCGTTTTCTGTTAATGGCGGTTGCTTGACGGTCTGAGATGAATCTTCATCAGGACTGCAAGCCAAAATAGAATTGTTTATCTTCTTCACCACAATTAAGATGGATCGTTTTGTTTCATTTCTAGGTACCCTAGAAAGCTTGTTTAATGCTTTTGAACAAAGAATTCATTCTTACCGGAAATAAAGGACAAAATATTCACTTCCATTCTAGAATACGTCGACGAATCCGTTTCTGACCACAGTTTTAAAACTTACCTTGCTCCTGGTTCCAACATCAGCAGCATATTACTACTGTTTGCATAGCTACTTGAGTAGACACTGCGGCACGCACTATCACTGCCACCCCGATAGGGGTGCTCGAAGTCTGTCCAAATGCAGAAAACCCATGCGAGCAAAAGTAGTCTTGAGGAGGTAAATCCAGATTCTTGGGTCCTTAGGCGTGGCGAGGAAACACTGCAATTATGCAATATTCATCACACTCATTCTGTTCAACTGTCTGAAGGAAATTTATCCCCTTGGCCATGTCATACTTATAAAAACCGGGGCCTACGGCTGTCTGTGAATTCTTTTGATACCCTCCAAGACAAGATCCTATTTTGTAGCCGTACCTGTTAGGGGTTAGGGGTCAGGATTAGGCGTTGGGGTTTGGGGTTAGGGCTAGGGGGTGGGGTTAGCTTAGGGCTTTTCTACTATAGCTGCGGACAAGAAATAAGATCCGACCCCCTCAAAAGTAGAACTGCATCCTCGCTCGCCTTTTTTCCGAACAAACGCATGCGCAAAAGCTCACTAACTGAGCTGACCGGTAATTATTCCGCGCAGAAACACATAACTGAGTACACCGAATTCTTTGGAGGGAATTTGAGGTCGGACGCACGTACGCACGCATAATTTATGTCAGTCGAACGCCGGTTCGGCGGCAGATACAGGCCAGGGAAGCGTCCGTTCGAGAGAGGGGAACAGCAGTTAGGAAATAGCACTTATCACACAGGATTAATTCACTTCCACAGTAAATCGGAGTCGTGAGAATTCCGACGAGCTTGACTGAATTTGCCTACGGTGGGCTGAATGTCAGTAAACGGAGTGCGTGTCTTCAGACGTCGATTCAGATTTGCGGGTCAGATCTTGTCTGAGATCAAGGAAGAAGGCTGTCTGTGTTCCTACCAAACCCCTTCATGCATCACGACCAGACAATAGACAGGAGACGTTAAAGTTTACTTAAGTGATCCTCAGACAGCATTGCCAATAAACAGTTTCATATTGACCCAACTGTGAAAAACTAGGCGCCTCGGTGGGATTCGAACCCAGGCAGTAAGCGGAAGGCTTTAGCGCATCCAGCGCTCTAACCACCTGAGCTAAGAGGCCCCGCCGGACGACGCGAGTTTAATCACTTTTGGGTCAAGTTACCCGCCCAACCCACCGAGGCGCCGAGTTTTTCACAATTGGGTCAAAATGAATAATTCAAAAATCTGCCAAAACATCAATGAATTACGCGAGCCTGGTAGTCATCTGGTGGATTCTAGGTGAATTACTTAGGAAATCGTGCTTGGGCAGTCAACTTACTGTATCAGATTTGGTGGATTCCAGACGTTGCAGTAGGTTGGGCGGGTAACTTGACCCAAATGTGATTAAACTCGCGTCGTCCGGCGGGGCCTCGTAGCCCAGGTGGTTAAAGCGTTGGCTGCGCTAAAGACTTCCGCTTTCTGCCTGGGTTCGAATCCCACCGAGGCGCCGAGCTTTTCACAGTTGAGTCAATATGAATTATTCAAAATCTGCCAAAACATCAATGAATTACGCGAGCCTGGTAGTCATCTGGTGGATTCTAGGTGAATTACTTAGGAAATCGTGCTTGGGCAGTCAACTTACTGTATCAGATTTGGTGGATTCCAGACGTTGCAGTAGGTTGGGCGGGTAACTTGACCCAAAAGTGATTAAACTCGCGTCGTCCGGCGGGGCCTCGTAGCCCAGGTGGTTAAAGCGTTGGCTGCGCTAAAGCCTTCCCCTTACTGCGTGGGTTCAAATCCCACCGAGGCACCGAGCTTTTCACGATTGGGTCAATATGAATTATTCAAAATCTGCCAAAATATCAATGAATAAACAGTTTGATCGTTGATTCCGACGAGGTTCACTGCGTGTTTCACAGTAATGTGAGAGCAGGAACGGTGCTCAACGCATGAATTAGTTTGAAGTCATAGTAGACTTGCACAGCATCTACCGCACTCTTTTCTCCCCACCCACCTCGGCCAGGCGTCAAGACATAGAAGATGAAGATGCGATCACTGGGACAAGAAGTTTATTTGCCTGGCGTTTCGGATTCTCACTCGAATCCATCATCAGAGACATTCGCAGATAGAGGTCAAAAAGGGCGGAGACGGGAGAGACCGCAGGTTGCTGGCGTGACGCAAACCCGCATCTAGACGTACCACCACGCCCCCTGGCCCACAACAAACAATTATGGAGAGTGGCAGTAGCAGCACAGGGATTAGCCAAAAGCCCAGACACGCATGTTTCGTCGATATCCTGCCGTTATATGGCCCAGCTGCGAGGTGTTCGGCTATTCTAAGGGTCCTCCAGCATTCCCTGTGTACTTTCTGATAAATACTCAAACGTGGAAATTAACGCTTTTAAATTTCCATAGAAATCAAATGTTAACTTGGAGTAGGTCTACAGGCGCAGACCGAAATTTGATGTACGAATATTTGGGCCGAAGTCCATCTTAACTGGTTAGTGACTGCAAGCTTTGTTATGTGTTTCAGCTCAGTAAGGATTCCTCTAACCCAATCAGTTTGTTCGACTGGAGATTTCAGTTCAAAGTACTGAATCACAATCTTTGAGGCCTTAGCGGGAAATTTTTTTAGCCGCTCTAACATGCCTTTTTCTTCTTTAGCTAAATAATAACTCAGCAAAAATCACGCCTTTTATAATAAAAGTGTTTTATTAATATTTGCGAGTTTAAGAAAAGAAGTCCACACTTTCTGTGATCTAAGGGAAACGAAGGCACTACTTTATTGAAAAAATATGGAAAAAGACAAAAGCGGTGTTAGGAGCACTTCTATTTCCTCAGAAATTGGTTCTGCTCCGTGCTTCTTGATGGTCAGTAAAAAGTTACTGACTATTAGCCACGCACATCTCAGATTCGACTTTTTGTATGTTAAAAAAATCAAAATAACTTTGGAAGGCATAATAGCAAGGGCAGTATCTGTTGACTTAACTCAAGAATGAAAGTAAAGTTCGCAATGTTTACAATCTAAATTAGATGATTACATCACAGATCAGCTTCTAAAACGACCACAGTCTGGTCTCCGTTGTTGAGCACTGAAGCAAGTTTTCGTTTAACACCACGTTCTGCGTAGTCTGCCATTCTTCCCCAGGGTTAAGTTCATACGGCTTATAGAAAGCTAGACATTTCGATTATGTCCACCGTGTGTTCCACAACAGGATGAGAGTAGAGGCGGTGACTTTCGCATGAAATCGTTTATGCTGAAAGCAGACTTGCGTAGCATCTGCCGCACTCTCTCTTCCTCCCCCACCTTGATCACCTGTCAGAACCAAGTCAAGGACACCGGAAGTGGGAGAGGTCGGAGGTGACTGACACGATGAGATCCACACTTAGGCGTACCACTACACCTCCTGGTCCACAATAAACATCCGACCAGGATTTTAAACAACAATAAAATAGGGAGTGATGACAGCAATCCGAAGCGGCACGGTGTGAGCCTGCGACTGGGCCCTGTCGCCGCACCTCGAGTGTTGGTTTTCGTTGTGGTTGCGTATTTCCGACAAAGCCTGCGGGAATCCGACGTATCCCCCGTGTTGGTTCGGCGTATCCAACGCGTGGTTCGTTTATGGGTCCAAGCGATGTAAAAAGTACAATATGGGGCCTACAGTAGGTGGGATAACTCATGAAATATCAACGAAATCCCGAAATGCGTCTTCGTTTCGAAAAGAATAATTAAGTAGTGTTGTAAAACTAGTCAATTTAGGATGCAGGCTTTTGAACGAACTTCCGTCCGGCTGCATACAAAAACCACACTCTGTAAAAATGTATTTTACTCATTGATCTTCGATACCCCTAAAAGTCCAATTATATTTCATGAAAAAGATGCATAAAAATATTTATTCTTTCATTCACTCGGTAGCAAATTATGTCATATTTCAATTTCATACTCGAAGGAGGAACATAATTCGGTTTTCAAAAACTTAGGATTCTGACTCTAGTATGGTACTTCGCTGATAGGCGAGTAGGCTCAGCTCTGGCTACGTCCGGTAGACGTGAACAGATTTGACTTCACAAAGCAACTCACCCGATTTCCGTCCAGATTGGTCGCGGTAATGCTCCTTTTAGCAACGGTCCGACTTTGAGGCTGACACTGATATACTGACAGCTTCAGTGAGCCCGATGACGTAGTCAGTATCCCACCCGTAACCAACATTGGTGGTGAAATCGGGGTATTTACTTGCTTGCCACCAAGTACGAACATTCCGAGCAGACATGAGAGTTAAAAAGTTTATCACTTGCGTTGCTGCGTGGCCGCTGCATTCTATAATGGCTGCACCCATTGTGAGCTTCAGTACGGTGGATGGGCTCTCTCAGGACATATCAACCGCAATTCTGAAATGTTATTTTGAGTGGAAAAGCTTACTGTCACGCAGAATAATCACAGGAGACGTCAGGATGTCGGCTTTTGGACGACCTCCTCTTCGGCTGCTTTGAAAGACTATACTCTGCAAAAAATGACCACTTAAGTGATCTAATTTTTCCTATTAATTCTCCACGCACTTAGACATTCAAATACTTACAAAACATACAGTGAATATTTCTTCTTGTCTTTTTTGGTAGAAAGTAACGTATCTTTAAATTTTATACTTGAATAAAGCGAATCTTTCAGTCTAAAAACCTTCTTAATTCCCATATAACGTTAAACCTTACCAGCCGTTGCACTTGTATTCAGGATCTCGAAACAACAAGTTGTTTATCCTCCCTCCAAAAAATAAAATGTATATGTTAGCAAGAAGACTCATATAGGGCTCGTAAAATATTGCAGCGGATTTGGACTGCGAGGTATACTTTACAAGCACCATTAATTGGTAAGCCGATACGATACTTTATGAATAAACATCTCACGGCTTTAAAAAACCCGCAAATAGAAACTTTTGAGAAAGCAAAGATACCCTTTCTTCAAGTATGAAACTTGAACAAGGCGTAATTTGCTACCGATTGAATATAATAATAAGCATTTACTGCATGTCCTCTATAAAATATATTTAAGTATATAAGGTCATTGAGAGTCAATGGACAAAATCGTGCTACTTCAATAGCCATTTAATCAAAGTGAAGCAAGCGGCCGAGAAAAAGCCCGTTCAAAAGTCGGCATTCTGATGTGGCCAAAATCTCTCGTGATCATACTGCTTTACAGTTTTTCTTCCGACCTTACTTAGGCAATATTTGCAAACAATAGGAGTTTTCAAATTCATATAAAATGTCATGAAATATTTCGTGGCTCGTTGGATGACACCAAACGGATAAGTAGTGAATACCGTCAATCGTTTGACTCCACACATTTCATGTTATTCTGCGCTCTCTTGGACTACCTAACGCGGTAACGTCCGCGACTTTACGAAAAGTAGGGAACTAAACAGTTTTCATTGCGAGGCGAGGCGCAGGAGGAGAATTGGAGCTCACGTCTGGACAAACTGCACGTCTGTAATTTGCGCCACCCCACACGTGCTTCGTCGTCGGCTAACAACCGCCCACCGTCATGCCAGCCATCTCGGGCGCCAGCACGGAGTTGACAGTAGCCAGTCGAACAACTGTTCAGACTGGACCAACACCACATCTTTAAATTCTCGTTCTTGCCTTGTTTTGTGCCGCTAGCCGTAGTCCTTGAAAGCGGTCAGGTATCAGCAAGAGGCGCGTAAGACCACGTGCATAACACTACCATCTCCCGCTGATGATCTTAGGGTGGAGGTCGTTAACAGCACAAAGACTTTACGGATTCTCCAAGTGAAAACTGATCAGGATGATCTACCAAAGGCAAGCCTCTTCCACTAGGATTGATCCGTTGGTGAAGTCTAGTTCTTTCGGTTTCAGAGATGGTTTATTTTTGAGGGTTGACGCGGGATCCTAACCAAGTTTATGTCTCTTGATTCGAGGCGTGCGGCGATGGTAGATGAGTTTCAAACGTCCAAGGATCGGCAGCTACTGTAACCGCTGAGCAAATAGCGACTGTATCGAATGTGCTGACCAATCGGTCAACGGCTGAGTGATATTTAGCGCTGCCAAACTAACAGATGCACAGCACAAGATTAGCAAGAACGGTTTTAGTAATGAGTATACTCAAATTAACATGGGTGTATGCATGAGAAACGGTTATTCAACAGTATGGATAACGGAATGATCACAGCTCAGGTGGTTAGAGCGTTGGCTGCTCTAAAGCCTTCCCCTTAATGCGTGAGTTCGAATCTCACCGAGGCGCCGAGTTTTTCACAGTTGGGTCAACATGAAGAAACAGAAAAGAAACAAACCAAAGACGATCCCAGATTAATGGCAAAAAACCAAGCGCCGAGTGTGGGCCCTTTCAGCCGGAGGGCTGTGATTATAATAAGAGTTGGCTGTAGGAATCGAACCGCATGTATAGTAGGTGGGCTAACTCATGAAATGTCAACCGAAATTCCGAAATGCGTTTTCGTTTCGAAAAGATTAATTAAGTAGGGCTGTAAAACTAGTCAGCCTGCAACATAATTCTATAATATTTCAGTTCCCACAGGATGCCGGCTTTCGAATGAACCGCCTTCCGGTTGCATGCAAGAACTACACTCTACAAAAAGACTACATAATTAGCTTGAATTTTCTCACTGCTTTTCGATGCCTCTAAAAGTCCAGTTATATTTCGTGGAAAGCATGCATACAAATATTCACTGTTTTGCTCATTTGATAGACAATTACGTCGAAGGAAGAATATTATTCGGTTTTCAAAAACTTTTCCATTGCACGGACAATTTTGAATCCGCTCTGCCACCACACTTGCATTCAGGGTTTCCAAACTAGAAGCCGCATATTTTCCGCGTACGGACAACCCCACATTTCTGTACGGTAATAAAGGTTCTTAAAATTTAGCAGTGGATTTGATCCAGAATGTTAAATTTACAAACCACATTGGTAAACGCAGAGAGATGACGATTTATGAACGGCCATTTCACGGTATTTAAAACTCTCAAAGTTAGAAACTTTTATAAAACCGAATTATCTCCCTCCTTCGGGCATAGAATTGGACGAAGGCGTAGTTTTCTACCGAATGGATAGAAGAATGAATATTTTTAGGCGTGTTTTCCATGAAATGTAGTTGACTATTTAAGCGTATCGAAAATCAATGCTAAAAATGCATGCTACATAAGTAGCCATTTTTTACAGAGTGTAGTTTCTGCATGCAGCCGGAAGGAAGTTTGTTCGAAAGCCGGCATCCTGTCGTAACTAAAATATTATAGAATTGTGTTGTATGTCGACCAGTTTTACAACTTTGCTTAAATAATCTTTTCGAAACGAGAACGCATTTCGAAATTCCGGTTGACATTCCTTGATTTAGACCACCTACTGTATATAGGTGCAGTTGTGAAACGGTCCCATTTTATAACAGAATGAATTCTCACCCAAAGAAAGTCGTAACGGCCTAAATGTGCTCTGTTCTCCGGCAAACCCTAATTAGTAACCTTGTGCTAATACCAGTCCAATTAGCGAGGCTAGCAAGAGAAAAAGGAGAACTGATCAAAGGTAGCGAATAATGAGATTGGATGAAAGTGCAGATAAACAAGCTCCTCTGAATTCCCCCTACAGGGATTATTTGGAGCTAAAGAAAATTTTTCTGACACTTGGTTTCGGAGAAATACGATTTTTCTTGAGGCATTTTTAAAATGTACAGGAAGTCCACGGGGCTTATGTCTAATGATAGGAAGTTTTTCTGATTTTACTTCAGTGGAAAGAAATTCTCACTCATTCTGCTAGCCCACTGAGCTCTGCACATCCTCATTGCCTGGTACGCCTTAACTATCGTGTTGTTTTACTGGGCGGCATCAATAAAGTCGAGCTTGCAGGGGCGTTACACGTTTAAATGTGTAATAATTAATATCCACAGCAGGAGATGCAAAGAACCCCCCATGAACGCCTTTCCTTGGCTGACGGACGAAAAACTATGATTCCAGCAATGTTTTATTGTTAGCAAAAGCGGAACAAAACTTTTGCATTTCTGATAGCTCGTTGCAATACGACCGCTCGCGTGGGCCGTAATTATTTAGAACCAAGGCAAGAGGAAAAATAATCTGTTTCGTCATTTGGGTGAGATCGGTGTATGCCATCCCACTCATCTCATTGGACACTCCACTCCATCTCTGCAGTGCTGAGAGCGCTGTTGGACGACATCGGTTAAGCACGGGAGGCTGACTGTGGTTGCACACCTATGTTTTTCGCGATCAGATGCCGCCAAATTTTTCTAACGTGTACTTCTTATGGTGGTGTCAGTTGGATCAAGACCACTAGTCTTATAAAAATAGGAAAAATGACGCTTAGACAATCAATGGGCGTCGTCTAGACTAACGTGGGACATTAGAGTATGAACACGCATAAAAGGCAAAATGATATTACCGACAAAGACAAGGGAGACTGGAATGGCCATTTCTGGCTTATTAGCCGTCGTCAGCCAGCCATACCCAAGCCCGAAGTGTGGAACACCCGAGCCTCGAACTCGCGACCTGTTGGTTTAGAAGTCAACGCCTCTACTCACCGGGCCACGAGCCCGTTGCCCTGTCGGTTTTCGATCGGGAATATACAATGTTAGGGGGCGCTCACCGATCGTTCTTACGGAACTCACTCGTTCCGTTGTGCGTTATGGGCTCTCTCTCGAGCCCAACCAACAGCCGCACAGCGGCGCACGATATAGGCAGAATGGCATTACCGACAAAGACAAGGGAGACTGGAATGGCCATTTCCGGCCTATTGGCAGTCGTCAGCCAGTCATACCCAACCTCGAAAAACGCAAACTGAGGAAGAGGTTATGCCCGTTCTTGTAATATAACTCGACTTTTTCCCCGAACAGCGGACGACACTTCAGAGTATTATTCGTATTGAAACGGCGTCCAATGACCGTGGCTGGTTGGCGACTGGAAATAAGCCAGAGCTGAGCATTTCCAGTTTGTCTTGAGTTACCTAAGAAGACTCCCAATGTGAGCCTTTAACCAGAGGTTTAAAGGCGAAGTAAACGCCTGTATTTCACTCTGCAATTAAGTTACGTCGGCGCACATCAGTGGCATGATTGGCAGGACAAGCTGCCAGGTAATTGTCCCGAACCTTCGCGTCCTGAGGATTAGGCATGCATTTATAACAACAAAAATGGGTCAACACGACCACTTAGATCTGCACCGCCCTTATTTGCGATATCGTCCAACCGTAGGACATGTCTTTCACAAAATACTGTCCCACGTGGGTGAGTTTACAATGACTGCAGGAGGGAACATGCTTCTCTGTTCCACCAAGGATTTAAGGACGGGGGTCAATGTAAGCGGTCACACATTAGTTGACAATCAATACGTGAGAGTCTTCGTCGAAAAGTAAAATAGCGGCTTTTGGATTCCTTGCTGCCGTCAGTCAGAACTGTTTCAAACCCGGGGCCTCACGTCCGATATTCGAACTGGGCCTGGATACGTGGTTAAAGGGTCATGAGCCGACTTGCTTCGTTGTTTTCGATCAAAATACCTTAGTTGGAAAAATGAACTCATCCCCACCCCGCTCGCAGAATGGGATGCAAGCGTTTTGTTTTGCTTGCGGACGGTCAGGCAGAAGTGTGAAAAAGCTTGCTGACAGAGGTTGCTCAAGGACGGGGCTTGTTCGCTCACTTCCCGTACTCGTTACAGGAAAAATTCCTAGTATGCATTGCAACGGCACGTCTTCCGTTAGCTGGGCTTCATATTGCAAACATGTCGCAGATATTTCATCGCTCTAGCCGAGTCAGTGACTACCTCCTACCTCCAATTTGGTTGCCTAAACTTAAATGTCCTCTCGGTTCACATTCAACGATAGGTTTCCTGTGGTAGAGGAGGCAACATGATCTCTGGGACAAGAGCTTCATTCGCTTGACGTTTCGGACTCCTGCTCGAACCCATCATCAGAGACAATACATTCCGGCAGTTCGTGCACAAGGGGCTGCAGTATTTATAACATGCAGTCGTCATGCTACCGCATAACTATGACAATTCACGTCCCCACCCCTCATACACTTGGTGTGATGATTGTTCGATGGCCGACATTTGCGTCGTTAATTGCTGCAATCTCATCACGTGCGTTGGATGATGGTGTGATGATTGCTCGACCATCTGACTCACCGACCCCGGCGTTGGGAACAGAGTTTGCCTGTGCGCTCCCCGTGTGGCTATTTACTCCGCCTAGGCGAAGTCTCAACACCGAGTGTCGAAGGGGAAGGTAGTTGCACTTGTTAATGGACTGGGGCCAGTGAACCATGACTCAAGCAGCTCACGGCTCACGCGATTGTCATCTCTAGCAAGAATTTCGGCCTCGTCGAATTTGAATGTGTGGCCAGATCTCGTCGAAGGAGCTGCAACTTGAAAGCTGGCGTCATTTCTCTGAACCGCTGCAGCGCGTTCGACCATTCCTTCATAGCTGCTGAAGGAAAAACGACGTGCGAATGTAATTTTGTCGTTGTGTTGGCATTTCTATGCTGCGTAAGCTATCAGTGAGTGACATACCTTGTCTAGTGACTGGCGATACAAGCGACCGTGGGCGCGCTAAAGCTGTGAATCGATTGAAGTATCGCCTGCGGACGCTAGCATGAACTTCGCCGCTGGGTTTCTCTGCTTTGGTTGTTGACGAACGAACCAGTAGTAATTGTGTAATCAGTAGTTCGGTTGCCAAACTTCCCCTTGAACTGGATCTAGGGAAGTAGCCGTTCTCATTGTCGATTGCTCTGACCCAGAATCAACCTGTCAAATTCTAGGAGTGTGGACCTGCAGTTCCGTCTAGTTTCTTTGACTTTTTTGAAGTCCCCGCCCTTAAAGTTGATGTTAGGTTCCGTTCGCCTAGAAACAGGACATATGTTCACTTCCTACATCAGCTGATTCGTGTCCGGGATTAATGAGGAACTACTGCATCGGACACAATTCATACACCGCACTGGAAACTCCTATTATTCGGAAATTCGTCCATAACATGTGTGCTTACGTCAACCGCTCTCACTGTCCGCTGTCCAAAAGAAAAAATTCGACAAAATGAGAAGGAGGGGGGATTTCTGGATCTCTGTAGAATTTGACAGAAACACAGTAACTAGAATGACCTGCAGTGCCACTGCGTGAATCAGTTGTCCAGTTTTTTCGCCACTGGGAATTGACGTCAGCCTTCGCCAGGAGGAATTTAGCCTCCGCGAACACCCTCATTTGGGATTTGTACACGTATGAACGTTCTTTGTTTCCGAATTTTAGTTTCAGTAATCCTGATGAATAAGGTTCCGACGGTGCCATTAACAGGGAATGCTTGAGGGAAACAACTGTTCTCTAACCCTGCCTCATAAACGAACCCAGAAAAGTGATATATGCGCGCTAGTGCACCTCTTAATGGGAGAAAACAAGCTCCCGTTGGTATGCGAATACGCTACTTTTTACTGCCCCGTTGTTTCAAGTGGATACTTTGCCTAAATTCCATCCAAACACTTAACTTTAGGTCTCACGTGGGTAATTCAACGTTAACATTGAAGAGAGAGAGAGAGACCAAGCAAAGGAAAGCCAAGATAGGTAGCTTGCTGAATGC
Source organism: Spirometra erinaceieuropaei (assembly GCA_902702965.1). Lineage (NCBI taxonomy): Eukaryota > Metazoa > Platyhelminthes > Cestoda > Diphyllobothriidea > Diphyllobothriidae > Spirometra > Spirometra erinaceieuropaei. The sequence goes on along the minus strand of CACRXP010000044.1, from coordinate 529,573 downwards.
TGATCAGAATAATTTTCGGTCGCAAAAGTTGGTTCAGATCGTACGAAGTAGTGGGAAATCTCGGTCGGAGTCTTGGCAAGGCAGCGCTAGTCCAAAGCCAGTAGAAACACATCTAACATAAATCTGCAAGTAAGGAGGGCTTGACTGACGATATAAACAAAGATGCAGGTTCCAAAAAACTGTCGGGAAGAGGGAGACGCGATCGCTGGGATGAGAGTTTTAGTCGCCTGACGTTTCGGATCCACATACAAATCTATAATCAGAGACGGAATCAGATAATGACAGTGTTCTGCGCATGTGTAGTAATATTTATTGGATGCGGTTGATATGCATCCGTCCACCTATCAAAATTGCGGACTTCCACATTCATCGCAGCTGGGAGCGCGAGAAACAGCGATGTTTCCGGTGTCGGTGGACTCACTCGTTCTGTAAAAATGATCGGTGAGCGCCCGACTCTACTATAATTTATTCCCGATCGCAGCCGACAGGACAACGAGCCCGTGGCTTGTTGGTTGGGTGTGTTGCACTTCTAACGTACAGGTTGTGAGATCGAGTCCAAGGCCTTACACACCTCGGGATTAAGTATGACTAACTGACGATGACAAATGAGCCAGAAATGGCCATTCCAGCCTCCCTTGTCCTTGTCGGTAATACCATACAACAACTTCATCCTACTAGCATTGAAAAATTTGTGTGGACCATGACCTCTTTCTGATGCTATCGCTGATGATGGACTCCAGTGTTCCAGCGATTGCGTATCCGTCTTACCGAGATTTGTATCATAAGGACTTCTGCCCTGACGAAACGTTTTGGATTTGAGTGGCAAATCCTTCGGTTTTTTTTCGGTATTTCCTAGATCCCCTCGACACCCTTCTCAGTATGGATCTCAATGACAGTTTATTACACATAAATGACTTTGTGTTATGAACTGCACTTGCGCACGTATCGTTTATCGATTTTTGTCCGATCTCTCCTCATCCGGCCTAAATCTTGACGGTGCTCAGTTCAAGTCGACGTATTTTAGGTCAGATGGTCATTATCCTCTAACGGATTATAGGCGGTTGATGGGACGCATCTCTGATGAGAGATTTGAGAATGATTTTTAACTGTTAAACGAATAAGTCCCCTGAACCGTCGTCCGGGTCATGATGCAACCAAGGCGATCCACGTTAACATAAGATTCGCCAAAATTCAATGCTATTCCAATAATTTCGACTGAAAGTTTTCCTGCGCCAATCGACCTTCTAATCAGACCACGAAAATGGGGTTCAGAGGCATTCTCTTGTTACCTTTAAGTTAAACATTATTTTAACATTTTAAAAGCTTCTGCTTATGTTTAGATGATAAATGTAAAAGCATTCTGGCGCCCGGTGACCAGCTTGCCAAAAGTGTGATTTGCACAATAATTTTGTTAAAAAGTTAGTTTTCAAATGGCAAATATTCGAAATTAAGATTTACAAAATGCCTCAGATGACCGTCTAGATATCTTTATAGTTCGACAACGAAAGTTCTATTTGTTGAGGAACAACGATAGGTTGTAAGACCCACAACTAACTTGAACTAGCATTTGGACCGTGTCTTAAGTTGAATGGTTGTAGAGGGGATTTCACGGGTGGGGCAACACACAAACCAGAGAGCGAGAAGACACAGAAAACGGATGTTTCTACCGAAAGTCTAATCGTACACTGTCATTTGACAAAGAAAGCAAGCGCAACAATTAAAAAATAAACAGAAGCAATGTTAAAAAAATAGCGAACTTTGAAAGAAGCGCCGTTGCTAAGTTTGCAGTTAATCAGGAGGGGAGGAAAATTTCAAACAATGAGAACGGTGACTAATAAGTTATGTTTACAGGTGCACTGAATTTTGCGTGTATTTTTGGAGCTGCCATGTACTTGTGGGCCCTAAACCCTATCGAGACCAATTGAGGCATACGACGGATAGGAAGTATTTCAGACATCTCCCTATAATTTAAAGATATCTGAATGTCAGTTCACAGCAGCGCGAAAACATTGAATCGAATCCGGAGACGACATGCAAATGCACTCAAGTAAACCCCCCAGGAAATTTAATGTTTTAGATTTCGAGGTGCCTAATTAGTGTTAGACAAATTCCTCACTCGTTAAAAAACTAATTGGCGCGCACTCTCAAAAAACGTCCTGGACTTAAGAAAAACAAGTCCGGCCCCGAAACATCATCTTTAACCGAACAGGCAGTCGCATCGGCATTCACCAGTTAGCTGGATCAGCAATGCAGTGCGTGCTAGCAGAACTGCCATCGATTTGGAGGTCTAATGAGACTGGTTGTGTTCTAAGGTCAGGCCCTGAATCCAAATGTTTTTTCGGGACAGCCTATGAAGTAGCGAACTCTACCCGCATGACAACTAGGCGAGGGTTGCTGTCTGTTTTGCCCTCAGAATGGTCGAAAGGAGGCGAAAGGTCGCTAAACTTTCCGTAACTACAGTAGATTTCCAGGAGGGAGAGCAAAAAACTGTTGGATTTATCGGGAAAATAGAGCCGACCATTTACAACAGCAAAAGGCTCAAGTGCTTAACTGGTGGACTGATATAAGCATTTTTGCAACGTAAACTTAGCGATTATGCGTTAGTTATTAGATCTCACCATGCAAGGTCATGATGGTCGAGCCGATTGGAGGATGCGTAGTGAGGCCCTCTGTACACACCAGCAACTCACGCGTGCTAAACTGATTCTCATCTGATACCATTATTGAAGGCAGATAAGTGCAGTGGAACGCACAGGTGGTGCAGTATATGCAAGATGCATTGGCTATTCAACCTTCTGTCCTCCCACGGACGGCCATACTTACTGCGACTATTGATTTTTCGTTCACGCACCCGTCGTTAGTGACTGCGATTTCATCATCAGCATTAATTGTCGACGACCCTCCTGTTTGCCCAATTAGCCCCAACAAGTGGACACGCCGCCCATCGTCACCTTCCCCGCATAGTTGTCTACTCCGTCCAGGCAAAGGCCCAGCACAGAACGCGGAGGTGGGAGATCCTTGCGCTTGTTGATAGATTGAAGGTTGAAGGATCACAGGCCAAGCAGCCGACGGTTTTTGCTGTCGTCACCTCTCGTGAGAATTCCAACCTCATCGAACACAAAGACGATACCGAATCCTACCGAATGTGCTGCGATCTGGTGGTCGGCGCCATTTCTCTTCTCTGCCGCTGCGTGTTCAGCCATCCGTGTCCGGATTAAATGCAGTTATTTTGCGTAACTGCCTTGCTCGCAACTACGGCAGATGCCTTAAATGTCTCCAGGCGTTTCCTTCCGTAGCAGTTGGTCCTGCAGCCTCCCAAATGGGCGTCTGATGGTTATTGCCTATTCGTGCAAAACCGCAAATCTGAATGTCCTGAGAAGACGCCTGACGCCTTAACGTTAGGGGAGTCCGATGAAAGTTGGTTCTGGGGTGCTGTGACCTCTCATTTCGCCCCAACTCTGCTGGCCGATGAATGGAAAGACTAGACGAGAGCTCGAATTGCACCGCACTCCCGTCCTACGCCAAGAACATCTCGGTAACCGTCAGCTACCCTTTTAAAGACACTTGTAGTTGGAGCTGCACGATCCAGCATCACAGCGCTAGGCTCCAAGAAGCCAAAATTTGCACCAGGGGGAAAGCGATAGAGTTTCTGGCTGTTTGAGGCATGGCTCTCCGGTTCGCAGACGAATCAACAAGCGCAAGCTACCCTCCCCCCATTCCATATGCCGTGCAAAGCATTTGCCTAGCCAGCGTAAGTGGCCACGCACAGATGGGCGCTGTTGAATGCCGCTTCCGCTGACAATACCGGTAAGCCAAACGGCCAAGCGATTAACACGCCAACAACCAACGCTGGTGACAAAATCGCGGCAATTACCCGATGCGGATGCGCGCGATCTAGCCAAAATCTCACCAAATGCCGCCATCCTCGATGGATGTGTAGGGGGTTACTAATTTTATCAGGTTCGAGCCTCTGTGGTTACTTAATCCTGTAAATAACATGCCCTTCCTAGCAGCAACTAAATCCGAATCGAAGTTCGACTAGCGCAACCATTTCACAGTCGGCACATAAGTGGTCGCCGGTCGACCTTGGACTCTTGCCCTTCGTGCGTACACAAAATGTGCGTACTATGATTGGTTGATCCACCGATTTGCAGTTGAAATGAGCACGAATTAGCGCGCTTGTTTTCAAACTTGATTAGAGTTCCATTGCCACTGCAGTATACGCGCTCTACTGCCCTCACTTGCTGTTGTCCTTGATGATGAGTTGGATGCGAATCCGACATGTCAGGCTAACAAAATTCCCGTCCAAACGGTCCAGTCTCCCTTTTATGAACTACTTCCTGACACACGTCTTTCCGCCTATGTCCAGCATATTCTGGAGTTTCACTATTCTTTCATGTATGCGAAAACTCCTTAACATCTGTCCAATAGAAAGGGAACAGACATCTTCAATCGTTCATTCCTGAATAATCACTGAGCGTTGTTCACACTGGAGTAACTAAATGAACTTAACTGCATACATTGTTTGACGCGTTTCATGTTCTTGGCTAAAACGGCAAATAATGTAAGCTTTTACGAAATCAACCTGGGCAGTCTTTCCAATCTGGTATACACAAACACTTTTCAATGCAAGGTCCGGCGGATACTACTCATTGCTAGTCGCTTAAAGAGTATTTCACCGAATTTGACTGATTTTAAAGTACTATTAGCGTTGAGGAGAACATTGTCTCGAGAGGTGTCCCTAAAAGTACAGTGCGTGACCGATCTGATAAAATGTTGGCCGAAGTACTGAAATGCGTTTTCGATTAGGAAGGATTACTTAAGTGGGGTTGTAATATTACTTATCAAACAACATAATTCCATAGCGTTTCGGACTCGCCAGGGTGTCGGCCTTCGAATGCACTTCCCTTCGACCTCCTATAGAAGCCACACTCGGTAAAAAAGACTACTTAGGTAGCATGCATTTTTCACAGTAATTTTCGATGGTCTTATAAACTAAAATATTTGTTATTCAAAACATGCGCAAAGATGGGCTTTGTTTTACTTGTTTGTTAGATTATAACATTGTTTTTACCTTTAATATCCGAAGAAGGTGCATATTTAGATTTTAAAAGTTTCTAATTATGAGATTTTTAAGACCGAACAGTGTTCATACACACAGCGTCATACATCTTCGATTACTAATGCTCCTTGTGAAACGCACAACATAGTCCACATCCATTACAATATTTTATGAACTCAACATGATATATTTTTAAAAGCATGGAGGAATATATGGTTTGTCTTATGTGGAAAGCATGCACCTTTTTGATTGGAATCGCTAAATAATAATGCCACGGCTGATCTGGCCCAAAATTATTAGGGAATTAAGAAACTTTTTCAGAACCTAAATATACACTTTATTCGGTTATAAAATGTGAAGATAATGTTATTTTCTACCGAACAAGTAAAAGAAAGCACATTATTGTGCATGTTTTCCATAAAAAATATTTGAATTTATAAGACCATCGAAAATCAATGTGAAAAATACATACTACTTTAGTAGTTCTTTTACTGAGTTTGGCTTTTATAGAAGGTCGAAAGGAAGTGCATTCGAAAGCCGACATCTTGGCGAGTCCGAAATGCTATGGCATTATGTCGTTTTTTAAGTAATATTACAACCCCACTTAAGTAATCCTCCCTAATCGAAAACGCATTTCAGTATTTCGGCCAACATTTCATCAAATCGGTCACGCACTGCATTTATCTCAAACGGTCACCTAACCTTCACTAGAAGACTGTTGGTGAACTTACCGGCCATACGGTCCTTCCGAATTTTTGCCGGTCGCCAGACGAGCGTCGAGAGTTGGGACAAGACCTCAGAAGTAATAAAATACTAATTTTCCTTCCCCAGGTATGCTTTTTGAAGTCTTGGTGTCTTTACACGCAAATGTCGAGCGACAGTGACGACAAAATGACAACAAATGAATTTTTTGCTGGAAAATAAACTGTGTAAGTAGGTTGAGCGTTTTTTTGTGCAAACCTACGCTCTAGGAATCGACTATCGGCACTCAAAAACACCAGTGAAGTTGCGCCAGTTAGTTAGAGCGTACCGACGAAGAGTCGACTGACTAATTACCCAAAATCAAAAAGCTTTTAGAATATGTTTCTTATGTCTGTTTCAATCGACATACATTCATCTAAAAGCGAAAAGGCGAGTTACAGGAAGCAGTTCAGCGATCGCATACATTCCTCTCTTAACTAATTTGTTTGGATCTTTGTAATCCTTCAAGGAGTTAATGCATAAACGCAGAATACTATTTGGTTAGCGTGTTCATGTTCTCCAAACAACTGTCTAAATTTGTGATCTCCACTGTCCTGGATCTGGGCGAGAGTGGGTGAACGAGAGCCAGGCGCTTTGTCCTCCACAGCGTGCGTCCCAGTTGAGGTCGCAGTGCTGCCTCCGGTCTTTGCGTCCCTCGACTGCATTCTGTGCGGTTCCTCTGGGGTGGGTGGGTCAGGACGCGTTTTATTAATTATACACCTCAGGTGTCAGGTATTGGGGATCTCTCAATCTGCTGATGGACTTTTAACGTGAAGACCCTCAAAAAACAAGTCAGGAATGGCTATTACTGTACTGCTTCTCATAGGTGGTACACCACTCGAATTCAAACCGACCGGTGCTTGTTTGAAAGGAGGTTTAGATATATAAGGGCAAACAAAATTCGTGTGTCCCGTGCTTGTGTGGGCAGTAAGTTGCCATGTCTACCCAAAAACCGAAAACACACGTTAATCATGTCGTTTACCACTGCTTCTACCAGTCCGTCTAGTATGTTGAAAATTTTTCAGTTACTGCAGTCCGCTGATAACGCTATACTGCCGGAGAAAACCTGTATTTACAAATATTCCCCAAGCCTTCAAATCTGCTGTACGCGCGGACGATCGAATGGTAAGGGTGGCCGAGCACGGACGTCGGCCGATCGATAAATCGATTTTGCACTGCTGACGGTGACATCAACTCTCATGAGCCGCGAAATGACACTTTTTTCCGATTGGCTGGCAAGCGCCGTCGGATAACGGCCAATGGGCACTGTATGCCATCTCCATCTTTCAGTACTTAACGAACCTGACATGGAGATTGTAGTAATTGTGGTGCATCCACAATCATAACCGCCATGCTGGAAAGTAATAGTCTAGAACGATTGCCTCCACGGCAAATGAATTTAGAATGACCCTTTCTAACCTGTCTATGGCGGGGAGCGGGGGCTCAGGTCCTGGTCCATTTTTGCTTGCCGCTGGTTCAGAGGCCCTTTCAACGAGTCATACGTTGTTTCACATGTGATCAGTAGGGTATAAAGTCATTGATAAGTCATGTCTGCAGGACGGAACAAAGGCGACTATGGAATGGAGTATTAACGTCAAACAAAATCTCCGTAGTCCTTCCTGTAATCGTTATGAGTCGGTATGGACCACTCCAATGGGAATGCTGTTATTCAATTGGAACCGACAACATGTTAGCCCATTACACAGTCACGTAACTGTTGACCTAGTTCGAGCCCAGAGTCCTCGCAACCTGCTTTTTGGGTGTGACTTGTTGATGGGAACAGTTAGATCGGAAAAAAGATGATTTCAATCGCACTTGTTGTGTCAATAACACTTTTCGAATACCAAACTCGTCTATACAATACCCTACCAACTTCACCAACGCGTATGACTAGCATATAAGCACTTGGGATGGCGAAACCGCCAGTATCGATTTTACTGTCCATTAACAGCAGTACTAATCGGTATAACGGGTGTAATATTAAATCAATCCACAATCAAATGTCCAATTTGTGGCAACCAGATATTACGGTTTTGCGTCTCATTTAGAAATTAACCAAGCCACTCTGATAAATGTTGTGCACTCACTCTGTGATTCCCGCCAGCGGCTGTAGGAAGCAAATACCCTTCAGTAGAGACTTTCAAGACTGAGGAAAATCAGTCGAAAACTGTAATGAGTGAGGGCCCATCTGCATTCGGATAGTGAAGCCTGGATCAAGCTTTTACCCTCTTTCAAAGAATGTTTCAAATTCTAGCATCACTCCCCATGAGTGTGCTCGCCTGTCTGGGAATTTTAAAGCTTACCCCAAAACCTTCTAGAGGCTTCAGAATTGGAGAAGAAGTTCAAGGAGACACGTCCGTCCTTTGCTTTCCACAGTCCAGAATATATATAGTGATTTTTTTTTGTAAAAACGGAAACACCTGACCCCATATGCAGGCGGCATCTACCTTATCCAATTTTGGAATTGCATTCAAGACTTACTTAGGCGGCTACATAAATGTCTGTCATCAGTGATGGAGAAGAAAAACTGACAAGTCAAGAGAGGTCGTAATGATCAGAAATCGCTCGAGGTATACGGCCAGCATGAGTGGACGTAGGCCTCAGAACTCAGAGCTGCCAGTGTTGAACAAGTCATTAGACGTGTCAGCCACCCGGCTTCTCCCGTCGCCATAACTACGCAAATATCCTCAGGCAATTTTTAAAGTCAGAGCGCCTTCATGTGGCTCGTCCACATGACAAACTGACTTTCGGCTGATGGATGGAGATTCGCCTTATTAGTGTGTTTGCGTTAGACCAAAAATCTGCATTTTGACCGGAAAAATATAGGATGCTTTCAAATAAAAACCAATTTTCAAATTAACGTCGAATCCAGTAGGGTACTACGAAATGATTTCTTTCGATTGAATAGCTTTCTGGCAAAAATCCGAATTTTCACTCTTTAAAATTGTGAAAGAAAGATTTATTGATGATACACATTTTTTAGGCAAAGTACTTTTTCCATAAGTCCCAATAAAGAAAAACCCAAAGCAATTTGGGAACGTGGTGTAACCTAGTCCAAGCGATTTTTAAAAATAATATCAAAAAGTTTCCAGAGAATTAAGATGCACGCTATTTGCTATAAAAGGACTATATTTTCATCACCACACACGGAAGAAATAACATGACACTCGGTAAGACCCGTTACAATCTACAGGTTCCTTATGTGGGCTCAAAAACTTGTGGATGTGAAACTGCACGCATATCCAACTTCGTGCTCTATGGGTGAAAACTTTTAAAAACGCTGAGCATAATTTTCACAGGCCTGAATATTTTCAGGACGAATTTAGCAGCGAAAGAGTCCTCGGGGGGAGGGGGGGGGGGTGAATCTTTTGGAAAAAGTTATAGACAAAAATTGAGAAATCAAGAAGCATGGGCTTCTAAACTCATTGGATTTGGTGACGTCAGCATATAAAATGTATTAAAGACCATCATAACCTAAGTAGATAAGGAAAAATGGGAAAAATGTAAAATAGACTAAAATTAATCCTGACGGCCAGCGTGAAAGCAGGTGTTTTAGCAGATTTAGAAAATCCCAATATTACGCTGCACCCGAAGCCTGCCCTTTCGTTTGTGCGTTGGAATCCCACCAAGACCGCCGAGTTTTCGGAAAAATCCCTTTAAATCTTACAAAATTCCAGTCAACTCAATTGGCTCCTTAAGAATTCGCTGGATTTTGAAAAAATCGCTTGTGAAACCACGTATTAACACCAGTTGATTTAATTCATTGCATCAGGTCGGACAGATGTAATAACTCATGAAATGTTTACTAAAATTCTTAAATGCATTTTCGATTCGAAAAGATTGCCTGGGTAGGGTTGAAACATTGATTGCTTTGCAACATAATCTCAGAGCAGTTCAGTTATTCTAGAATGTCGGCTTTTAAAAAAGTTCTTTCTGGCTGCCTGCAAAAACTACATGCTCAAAAAATGACTACTTACGAGGCATGAATTTATCCTATTAATTTTCGATGCCCCTATAAATTCAAATATAATTCATAAAAAACGTGTACAAAAATATTCCTTCTTTTACGCATTTGGAAGAAACTCAGGTCTTATCTAAATTTTACACTTGGAGGAAGGGTATTATGTAGCTTTAAGAAAAGTTGTTAATTATGAGATTTTTTAAGACCTTTGAAGTGCCCATTCATAAAACGTCATGCCTCTGCATTTATTAATGTTGCTTGAAAAGTTGACAATATGGCTCAAGTCCACTGCTGAACTTTATGAACCCCATATAGTCTCCCATAAACTGAAAATACACAGCTTATGGTGTGAAAACCCTGTCTGCAAGTGTAACGACAACTCAGGGAACTTGAAAAAATTTGTAAAACCGAATTATACTCTTCCTTCAAGTATAAAATTTAACGAAGACGCAATTTCCCTTCAAATGAGTAAAAAGTTAATATTTTTATGCATGTTTTCTATGAGATATATCCGAACATATAAGGGCACCGAAAATCAATGAGAAAAATGGGTACTATTTAAGAAGTCACTTTTTTAGAAAGTGTGCTTTTTGCAGGCCACCGGGAGGAAGTTCGTTCAAAAGCCGGCATCTGGAACTAACTGAATTATCTTGAGAATATGTTGCAAGGCGATTAATACTGCAGCCCTACTAAAGTAGTATTTATGAGTCGAAAACGCATCGAAAAACAGCGTCCAGCTGTCCGTAATGGATATAAAGGCTCCAAAATACGACTATGCGGGCAGGGCATCATGGTCGTTTTGTAGAGATCTTCATTTCCGGATCACATTTGTCAGTGTTAAGAACATTGGTTCCCATCTGACGTAAATATTTACAACAGAGGAAGGCTGTGATTTCAACCGGGGCGCAGTTCTCAAGACTTCAGGTTTTGGCAACTGTAAGGGAGATTATGAACCACTTAACGCCATTTGACGAATTACATCAGTGGACGAAAAAATTCTGGTCACTACACATCCTCGGGGTAAACGCTGCATCGCCTTGGCCAAAGACTTGTTTGCCATTCCGGGGGGTTTCAGGTTTCTGCTTTTCTGAACCATCTCACGAGATAGTTCCCTCATCTCAGAACCGTGCGCCTATACACAAAAAGAAACACGAAACCTCGGGGTTCACCTAAGGTACTCCAGCCTTGCACACCCGTTTTCGGAGCCTAGTTTATATAGGAAAGTCCTGAGTAATTTTCGCTATATTCTGTAAAAGAGTCAAGTTTTGGAAAAGTATTGGGACGTGTGACTTTGCGCATCGAAATCTCGAGGCGTAAATACTTTGGAAGCAAGTGTTTTGGATTGATTAAATTAACCATCCGCCTAATCACGCCCAAAAATGTTTTGTTGACCGCGCGTTTGTTTGAATTATCAGATAACAAGCCGTGTGTAATTTTCCCTAGTCATATAAATGCTCTTCTGAATGAATGATACGCTGGTACGATTAGAAAACTACTTAAAAATGTTGTCGGTATCGTTTGTCTTGTGCGCACTCTGCAAGAAGATACTCTGAAGTCAGACAAAACACGTCATCTAAATTTAACCTGACACAAAAACTCTCGAAGACAAAAAGACTTCTTATCGTCGCGAAGGATTAACGGCTGGCAACAACATGACAGCATGTCCAAAATAAACGCGTGCAAAATAGGTCTGCCCATGCTCAGCGGCCAGTCCTGAGTTATTTTTCTCCCTTTAAATCACAATCCGACTTAATCAGTATTTTAGTCCGCCCTAAAGGTGTTTTCGCATTGTTTGGACGCCGTAATCAAGAGAGGGATCGGGCAACACTCAACAGTGTTTATCCCGGATAAGTTAATCCAAGTTCGCACATTACGTTTTAAGAGGGCTAACTGGTTAACACTGGCAAAAAACTGGAGTTTTTGTCAAAACGCATGTGGGAACTGTTAGAGAACTTGCCAACAAATCGTCATTTCATGCAGTGGGGTAAAATCGGCGAAAAATGTATCTGTGTCTCTAGCTAATATCCTGCTGGCAGTATGCTGGATACTTATGTGTTTGTATACCACTGAATGGATATTGACAACTTGTAAATAATGAGTAGTCATTCTGATCGAGTTTAAAAGGATTTCCTCGAGGTCGCATACCAGTCTCCGAGGAAGATTTGGAAAGGCGACAACAACAGAGAGAGGAGAGAAGTCAAATCTGGATGGACATTTTGCAGTTATAAGGAAACGCAACCGAACTTTGCCAAATACCCAACAATGAGGAACTTCCTTGAAACCTGATAAGATAAGCAGCATACTTGCAGGTTACGGGGTTGTTTCGGAGCATACCACGATCAACAGTCTGAATGCAGTGCAGTTATCCATCGTGAGGTGCTATGCAGAATGCAGTCTAGACGGACCTCAAGTATACTTAACTTTCAGACAGGGCACAACACTATCTTTAATGAAACATGCTTCGTCGTTTTCATATGGAGATTGCCTAGTATAACACGAGATTTACTTGTTGCTTTGATGACTCCTGCTTAGTCCAAAACTAAGCACGAAGGCGAAGGATATGTGGAACATTCCATAGACTGAGGCTCTTCTTTTCTTATTAGACTGTTAAGTGATCAGATAACTCTTCTTGGAGTAGAAATGCATCTGTGCATCAAAATGTTGATTTATGTGCATTGACCTGCACATAACCGTGACCAGTATCCGTCAAAAACCCTGTAACCTGAATAGGTTAATTGAGAACGGAACAACTAGGGAACAGCGATCAGAAATCCACGTTTTAAAGAGGACACGATTACTGGAACAAGAGATTTATCCACCTGACGTTCTGGATTCCTGCTCGAGCCCATCATCGAAGAAAAAACCATATATGGTGCTGCAGCATTTATAAGGTCCAGTCACCGTGCCAACGCATATCTATGAAAATTCACGGCTCTCTTCCTTCATCAGGGATTATCTCAGTTGTTGTGATGAATTGTCGATTATAAACATTTGAGTAGCAAATCCTTGCGATTTCATCAAGTGCGTTGGATGTAGGATGTCGGATGAACTGAGTATCTGGCCCACCGACTCAGGCGTTGGGAGTAGTTTTCGCCTATGCGCCCCCTGCCTAGGCGAGGCCTCATCACCGAATATGGGATAGGGGAGGTCATTTCATCACGTGCGTTGGATGTTGACGTGATGATTGCTCGACCATATGACGCACCGACTCTGGTGTTGGGAAAAGTGTTCACCTCTGCGCTCCCCGATTGACCAATTACTCCGCCTAGGCGAAGTCTCAACATCAAGTATTGAATGGGAAGATCATTGCACTTGTTAATGGACTGGAGGCCAGTAAACCATGACTCAAGCAGCTCCCGGATCACGCGGTTGTTACCTATAGGGAGAATTTTGGCCTCGTAAAGTTGGAATGTGTGGCCGGTTCTCGTCGAATGAGACGCAACTTGAGCGGTGGCATCATTTATCCGCACTGCTGCCGCGCGTTCGGTCATTTGCATTTAGAGTAGTCTCCCGGTTTATCCGACGTAGTTGTTTTGTCTGCAATTGCATCAGACCCGATAAACGACTCCAGACATTTCTTGCCATGGCAGTGGGTCTTTCGGTTTCATGATCTGACTTCTGATGGTTGCCTCCGGTCTGTGTTCAACTCCGACTCGAGGTGGTGCAAGAAGGCGGTCGGCAGCTTCCGAAACGTTCTTGGCATATGGAAGCGCTCGTCAAACTTTGGTGTCCGTTCGGTTAGGCCCTTCGTCCCTTTTGCGTATGCACCGGTTGACGAATTTGCGCTGGTAGCCATTGGCTTTGAATACCCGTCGGAGGTATTGTAGTTTGGAAATCTTGTCTCCCGGCTCACTGCAGTGCGTTTCTGCTCGCCGATAGAACGTCCTTACACAACTGCGTTTGTGGCTGATTGGGTGCTTGCTGTTGAAGTTCAATACTTGCATTGTATTTGTCGCTTTACTGAACACTTTGGTCTTTAGTCCACCGCAATTGTGGTGGACTAAAGACTTAAGCGGCAGCATCATTTCTCCGCACTGCTGCTGCCTGTTCGGAGTAGTCTCCTGGTTTCTCCGACGTAGTTGTTTTGTCTGAACTTGCATCAGATCCAGTAGACGACTACAGACATTTTTTTGCCATGGTAGTGGGTCTTTTGGTTTCACTATCTGACGTCTGATGGTTGCCTCCGGTCTGTGTTCAACGCCGATCCCAAGTGATGCAAGAGGGCGGCCGACGGCCTCTGAAACGTTCTTAAAGTACGGAAACTCGAAAATTTGGGGTCCGTGTAATTTGGCCTTTCCTCCTGTTCGCACACAGACCTGTTGATAAAGTTGCCCGAGAAGCCATTGGATTTGAATGGCTATTGAAGGTCATGTAATTCGGCAGTCTTGTTTTCCGGTTCACTGCAGTGCGTCTCAACACGAGAATGGAGCGTCCTTGCACAACTTCGTTTGTGGCTGGGCAAGATCTTACTTCTTAGCCGTACCTGTAGGGGACAAGGATTAGGGGCTAGGGTTAGGGGTTGAGGTTAGGGGTTAGAGGTTAGTGTTAGGGGTCAGGATTAGGGGTTGGCGTCAGGGGTTAGGGTTGGGGGTGAAGAGTTGGCATTAGGGATAAGGTTTGAGGGTTAGGGGTTGGGGGTAGGCCGGAGCTTGTCAACTGCAGGCACTGCTACGAAATCAACAAAACTGACTATAGGCCGGCTGGCTTCTGAATGGGCAGCCTTCCTGTCATGTTCATATAGGATATCTGGACAATTAGCACGGCTAAATTACCCAACACTTTGTCTAGTCATTTTTTGTTATTGGACATATTTAATCACATTCTGTTCGAAAAAGCACTCAAAAGTACATTTCGCTGCCTTTTATAGAAACGAATATTTTCTTCGACTTGCTGTAAAAAGGGTTCGAAATACATGCGTCGTCATCCGGCTAGGTTTGTCAAACATAAGGAGTCTCGGCCTTAAAATGTTAGGTTCTCTACGGGGAGTCCCTTAATGCTTGTTCGGTATTGCAGTAGATATAGATATCGCTACAAACTTTGAGAGCAGTATTAGAAAACCTACGTATTAGCTCCCTACGGATTGGGACATAGTACTTAAAATTTTCAGCAGAGCCTGAGTTAAGTGAGTAACCGGACACTTTACTTGTTCAGTTAGTTCTTCGGAAAGACTTAAACAAGCGCCACAGATCAACTAAAATGCAGCTGTTCATGAACTGTTCATACAAGAAATTTCTGCATGTAGAGTTTGCTAGACAGAGTACTTCAGGCCCTGATCTTATTTAAGTATCCAATTGCTGAATTCCGACTATTTATCATGTAAATTTCAAGACTACGGAGGTTTAGTAGTCTATCGCTCCGACAAAAAGTCTTGCGAACTCACCTTGTGATAACCAAGTCGTCAGGTACCAATGAATTAAACTCAGAAACACTAACCCCTGAGATGGGAAAAAAGCCACCCTCCACACTGTACCGCGAATATAACTTTATGCAGCACGACTTCGCGTCTAATGGAAGGCCTCTCATGCACAGACCGGATTGCTATGGCTCACAGAAAGAATGCCACTAGAGTAGTCGGCTCGGGATGTGGTTTTAGACCACCGACTTCCTGATAGTTTCGAGGAAAATTGTATGGAATGGGTTTGTTGTGAGAGAGTGGGAAAGAGATTTTTAAAAAGCCATCGTATTACCTTTTCACGCATACACTATGACCTGACTGCAACAGAAAACAACGATGACTGGAATCGCCTCCTGTGGTACTACCCAAGTCTGTACGTCCCACGTACGTGGGGGTCCTGTAGGCACATGAAAAAAACTGAAGGCTTTACTTTCTGGCCGCAAAAAGCAGGCGTAAATGCATTGACCCGAAAGAACCAGCGCAGTAGCTTTTTTTGGAGACCTCTTTTCGAGTTACGACTGACAGCTTAACATGATTGTCTGAGTAAGCATCAGATTTGTTCTCCTCTGAGGAGAGTAAAAGCTTAAGTGGCATTGGGTACGCTTTTGCCTCTGTTATCCCATTCAGAATATCTATATGCAAATTCCTGGCTCAGCCGAGGGAGGATGAGAGTGGGTGTAGTGCCTGAAATGGGTTCATAGGGGCTGTTTAGCGGATGCTACGCATTTTTTTGGAACACTAAGTAAACGACGACAAAATTTAAATAAAAAAAATCAGCTCGACCAATTAAAATGTTCTGGCAGTCTGATTCGTCGGTGACTGTGTGAGCCGCCAGTTACAGTAGGTATTTCAACTCGCGAAATGTTCACCGGAATTCTGAAATACGTTTTCCACTAGAAAAAACTATTTAAGCGGAGTTGTAGCATATATTTCCGCGCAGCCTACTCTCACGATATTTCAGTTACTTCGAGATGCCGGCTACGGAACGGAATCCTTTCGACCGCCTGCAAAAACTGTGCTCTTAGAATGACTACATATATAGTAGGAATTTTTCCCATTGGTTTTCGATGCTCTTATAAATTCAACTATATTTCGTAGAAGGCAGGCATAAAATATTCATTCATTAAGTCAGTTTGGAGGGAATTACGTCTTTATTAAATTTTATTCTTAAAAAAGGTGTACAGTTAGATTTAAAAAATTTTTTAGTTTCAACCCGACTTGGCATTACAGTTGCATTCAGGATTTCCAACCTATAAACTGTATCCTTCATGCATGGAAAATCGTGCATTCTCATAAGCTATTAGGAGAAGACAATATTAAATCATAAAATTGCGCAGTGAATCTGAGCCAACTTGTAAATTTTGCAAGCAATACTAGTAAATGCAGAGACACAATGTTTTATGAATAGACGTTCCACGGTCTCGAAAATCTCGTAATTAGAAGCTTCCTTAAAACCGAATTATACCCTTCCTTCAAGCATAAAGTGTAAAGAAGACGTAATTTCCCCCCAAATGAGCAAAAGAGGGAATGTTTTATACAGGCTATCTATGCGATATGTTTGAATTTGAAAAGATTTTTAAATTTATACGGACACCGAAAATCAATGAGAACAATTCACGCTACTTAAGCAGTCATCCTTTAAAGAGTGCAGTTTTTACATGCGGCCAGGAAAAATTTCTTTCAAAAGCCGGAGATGGCATGTTCTTTTTTCTAACTGCTTCCTGAAACTCGCCTGTTCGCTGGTATTGGCGAGTCATTTCAGATAATAAATTGAATAGGTTGTACTAAAACAACTTCAGATAGTTATGAATAATTTTTTCCCAAAAAGAGACACTTGGTGACCTTGCCTCCTGACACACTAATGGTGTCAATAGAAGCGAATAGGCTGGTTCCGAGAAGCACTTACAAAGAGGTAGACGCAGTCGCTGAAATTTACTGTAAAGTAGATGGGCACGCGATCTCTCGGACAGTACGTGCATTTGTCTGAGCTTTAGGTCTCGTACAGTAGACCATCGTCAGAGGCTGTGAGAATGCGGCGTTCAGTGAATAGTTTTCGTAGTCAAACGATGCTCATTTGACAAGACCGAAAGCTCAGACTAAGACAAGTACTGTCCCAGAGATCGCGTGTTCACCTTCTCTACAACAAGAACCTGCGATTCGTATATTCACCCCCATCCGTGATGAAGCTTACTGGTCTGACGTTTTGAATTCTCAATCAAATTCATCATCAAGGGCAGTCGCAGAGTTTTATTTTCGACCAAACTGTTGGATAGGACATTTAGAGCATAGTCATAGGTAAACAGACGCAAACGATAGGAAGGCCACGTCAAAAAGTGAAACAATCTTCAGTAAAAATTTAGTTTCAAACACTAGCAGGCAAGGCCGCATTTCGAGTCTGAATCAGTGAGGGAAATTAAGGTCTTCTTCTTCTTCTTCTTCCAACGCTGGGGCAAACAATCACGTCCTGTTAGCCGGTATATGTTTGTGCGCAACGAATTCGCCTCTTCCTGCGTCGAAACTCCGACCGCCACACACACACAACAAGGGTGTGGCCGATTCAGCAAGCGAAAATACTGGGACGCTCTGGGATGTTTTTCACGCACTGATATCTTTTAATGCACCCATTGGCGGCTTCTACAGGAAAAAGTCTCTCTCTCTCTCTCTATTTCTGAAAAAATAGCGTACCCATAAATCCCTCAGCGTAAAATAGCGTCGTGCTCCGAAATTCCTCATCTCCTGCACATCCTTCGTACGACCGTGTTTACTGTCAGAGAGGTTATTTATTGCTCACCGTCGCTGCCTCGCTTGTAGAACGTTTTCTTGGAGAAATGGGTTAGACATCGCCTGTTTTAGGTAGGTAGCGCACACAAATCCGGACACGCCCACCAAGGTCGTCCAAGAGAATGCAGATGAGCGGTTCCTGTGAGTTTCACATGACTTTTGGCCCGAAAAAGTGATGAACTGGGTGGTGATAGTGCTATATCATGTGTACACTGTTAGATCAGAGATTGAACTACTTTAGGAGGATGCCGTGGTTGCTTGAGAGAATTTGCTCCCTCTGGAAAGTAAGGAAAAATGTTTATAGAGGTTGTTTGTTTCTTGCCTTGCTTAATTTCCGAGGAAATTAATGCGCGAACTTGGAGTAACTCTTTCGAAACAGGCCTTTTCAGGCACGGTCCGAAATTTGATATGAATATTTGAGCTGAAATCCATCAGCTACTGCGGAATAACCGCTTAATATTCACAAACCGCCAACAGGCAGCCAGTAGTATAGCATTTTGCAATAATTTACCGTACTAACCATCAACGCACTCACCCTGCGATGTTGAAATATTGTTTAACTCCTACAGTGAGACACTATTTCTGGCCTAAAACAAGCATTTAAAACAAACGAAGGCCTACGCGTAAAATGACGAGGCTGGAAGCGGAGGAGAGTTGCGTATTTGAAACATGTGTTTGCAAACGCATTGGTTCTGCATATGAAGGCAACCGGAATTGTAACAATATGCAGAACAACAGGCCAATACTCCTAATTAAAGTGGCTTCTCCAGTAGCGTTTGGAATACGTATGGGTTAAACATTTCCTTCGAATAACTGGGAATGACAGTTTAATATAACTTTACAGCAAGACATTAATTAAAGCCGAGGGTAGGCAACAGAAACAAATAAAAAATTGGGGAGCTTTGAACGGAACATCTGTATATTTGGACTCACTTGTGTGCAATTTTTAAGTTCGGCTAAATCTGTTTATCAAAGGTCTCTCGGGTAAATTAATATCCTTTGAATGAAAAAGTCGCTCAGATGCGTAACCGGAGTCTAGGAAATGTATTAGCATAGGAAACTGCACGAATATATTCCAACGTCCATTTTTGCTGAAAATTACTGATATTTTACTGGATGTAATTACGTGAACACAATTTCTGCACAAGAAAAGGACATTTTATTGAAGGAAATGGATGAGCGAACAAAATGCTCAACATTAAAGGCGTCCAGAAATTGTCTGATCAGTTTCCGCTGTCAGATTTCATGAGACAGGTCACGTACTGTATTGGTGTCTCCAAAACAGTCTACGCGGTTGATGTGAGGGACCAACAGGGGGCCATAGCAGATCCTAGCAGACGTTATCGGAATGCGCACCACGACAGAATCTCGGAGTGGGGTGGCAGACCCAGTTGCCGACACAGGGACCCCTGTCGCCCCCCCGTTTTTGTTGCTGGTTAAAATCGTGGTCATTTGCTGTGTGTACCCGGGGGGGGGGGGTGGAGTGAAGCGCCAAGGTACGGGCTCGACCGTGCCATCCACCTGCGCCATCCTCCGCCTCCGTTCTTCTTGACCCTGTTTTGACACCGGATCCAGGTGGGGGAGGAGAGTGCGCGGCAGATGCTGTGCAAGTCTACTACCACTATAATCCAACTCACACACAAGTCGTCGCGCCTGCTCTCACGGCATCGTCCAGAACGATGGTCAAACTACCGTATACTGTGTTAAGAATAGTACAGTGAGTGACCTATCTCATGAAATGTTGGCTGAAATTCTGAAATGCGTTTTCGATTAGGAAGGATTACTTGGTCGCGGTTGTAATACTGCTTATCTTGCGGCATACTTATATATCATTTCAGACTTGGCAGGCTGTCGGCTTTTAAATGCACTTCCTTTCAACCTCCTCTAGAAAGCGTGCTGGGTAGAAAACGACTACTTAAATAGCATGCATTTTTCCCATAGATTTTCGATGGTCTTGGAAATACAAATATATTTTGTACAAACCATAAACAAAAATATGCTTTCTTTTAGTCAATCAATAGAGAATCACGTCTTCTTTATAGTTTATGCGTAAGGAAGGAGTATAATTAGGTTTTAAAAAAGTTTCTAATTATGAGACTTTTTAAGACCGCGAAATGTCCATTCACATAGCATCGTACCTGGCCGTTTACCACTGCTCCTCATGGAATGTACAACATGGTCCGCATCCATTGCAAATTTTTATGGACTCTGTATGATATCTCTTTAATGCCATAGAAAAATATGTGATTCTCTTTATGCGGAACGCATGCACCTTGTAGCTTGAAATCACTAAGCGCTAATGCAGCGAATGATCAGGCTCCAAATTATTCGGATATTAGAAAACTTTTTTTAAAACCTAATTATACTCCTTCCTTAAGTATAAAATATAAAGATGTGATTCTCTATTGACTGACTAAAAGAAAGCATATTTTTGTTTATGATTTGTATAAAATATATTTGAATTTCCAAAACCATCGAAAATCTATGGGAAAAATGCATGCTATTTAAGTAGTCGTTTTTTACCCAGCACGCTTTCTAAAGGAGATTGAAAAGAGGTGCATTTAAAAGCGGACATCCTGCCAAGTCTGAAATGTTATAAGAGTATGCCGCAAGATAAGCAGTATTACAACCGCGACCAAGTAATCCTTCCTAATCCAAAACGCATTTCAGAATTTCAGGCAACATTTCATGAGATAGGTCACTCACTGTCCTTATGCCTGCTGATATGAGGTATATGTAGCTGGGTACTTCCTCCACCTGCGAATTATAGACCGCGGAATACAGACAGTCGGACAGCGTAGAATGCCAAATGGCAGCCACTGAAACTTACTGTCCTCTTGTTAGTGAGGACAAATCAGGGCCAATGGCGTTTCATCATAGGTAACCTCCAGACCGCACATGACTCGGATAGGGACGGTCTACTAGGCAGAGTACGGACTGTGGCAGCTAAAGGGTTACAGAGGGTAGGGTTTTTCCAACTTATGCCGGTAACAAACCGCAAGCTGCCCACTTAAATCTCCAGAGGCATTTATTGGTTTTTTGAGGGGCGACATCGGCAAGGGCACTTAGAGTGAAACATGCGCAAAAAGGAGTGCGTCGCTGGAAGAAAAAATAAAAATTTTCAGTCTTTTCCAAGCACCTTTTTGCTCGTCCATCATAATACGGAAGATAATTTTAGTAACTGTGGGAAGGGGAAAAGTGCAGTAATTGCGATAAGTAAGAAATTACCGTTTAGCACCGCTGTTTTAAAAGAGTAGAATTCCGTGGTGCATGAATAAACGCATGAATAAAGCTTCATTCGTAATGATTTCCTTCATGTTAAAGCCACGCTTCCCGAGGAAGATAGATAACTGAAATATTTTCACTTTTCAGTACTTAAACATTTCCCAGACATTTTGCTCTAATAATCGAATGTTTCACTTACAATGAGCCACAAAAAACATTAGTTGAAAGTTGCCTTTCGAGTAGGAATCCATTTGTCAGAATTTAACGAGGCTGCAGTTGAGGGGCCATTTTTTTGCTATATCATTTTAGACTAAGCAAAATTTCCAGTAAATAAGAAATGCCACAGAAACACTCACTTTGGCCATGTCAAGAGAAATCGCAGACATTATCTCAAAAAATGAACTGCAGCCCGCGATACTGAACATATTGAACTCCTTAAAAGGAGACATTACCACTGAAACAGGAATTTTACTCGCTTTTTGCCCTAGAACCTATCATCAGAGTGTAGAGGGACGCTTAGCGGTCGCACTACGAACGCACTCGTCACATTGTGACTTGGAGCTCTCTCTAGAGTCTTGTTAGTGGCGCATGAATAGCATTATCGATGAAGACAAGGAAGGCTGAAATGGCCGTTTCTGGCTTATTAGCCGTCGTCAGCCAGCCGTACCCAACCCCGAAGTGGGCAACCATTGGAGCTCGATCTCGCGCCTTGTTGGTTAGATATCAAGCTCCCCCAAACACTGAGCCACGGGCGCGTAGTCCTGTCGGCCACGATCGGGCATATACTGGCCAAACGCCCGGACAAATTATTCGTCGGTTCCTTCCACGGCGCGGCAAAAGTGCTAGTAGCTCAGCTTCTACCTGGACGCTGCTAGTAGTTTCTGCTATGCGAACTCCAAGGCATGAATACTAGACCGAATGTTATTATCGACAAAGACAAGGAAGGCTGAAAAGACCATTTCCAGCCTATTAGCCGTTGTCAGCCAGCCGTACTCAACCCCGATGTTTGCAACGCCTGAGGCCCAGTGGTTAGAACGTTGAGCTTCTAACCAACAGGTTGCGCGATCGAGCCTCAGGGTTGCAGACCTCAGGCAACAAGCCGGAAGTGGCCATTCCAGCCTCCCTTGTCTTTGGCGGCAATGCTAGTCTGCCGATGTTAGTACTTTTGGTAAGCAATTATTAGACCACCGTATGAGAGCAGCACCATCCACATTCGTCATAAATGGTGGTGCTTGACGCAGTGATTACTTGGTTGTTTGGTTTTTAGTCGTAAATTGCCTCGACTTAACCATCAATGCGTGATACCTACGCCTAATTTACTTGCAATGCCCACATTACGCTTATACTTGGGACCAGAACAGCGTAACCGACCTCCCCCCCACCAAAACCTCTTGTTTCAGTTTGGGTTTATTTAAACGTGGCAATGTGGCCGAGTCCCGTCGAGTGAGCCGCGAATTGTTTTCCCCTAGACCAACTTTAATGCCTTGAATAATAGGCATTTTATTGGGTGTATGCGTCGTTAAAACCTAAAAGGGGCTGTGATTTGTCTGAGCACTGTCCGCTTGTGGAACGCGGAAATGCCCACAAGACCCTGTCATAAAGTTGAAAGTGTGTCTGCTTTTCTTAACCATTTCCAAGTGGTTAGCAATTTTTGCTCCCAACTTGAATTTTTGAATGAATTCTGGCAGCATTTTGAGGCGAAGGTCATCACACGTGCACCGAAATTGGGAGCGGCTTCCTTTAATCATATCCGCCCAAAAGCATTTTACATTTTTAAATTAGGAGAACTGTTTTGCTGCGGTGAACACTTTTGAAAGCAAACGCCAACCCCGTTTCTTGGAAGGCTTTGACTCGAATAAATGATTTCATCAAAAATTCACTTTCGCAGAACATTGCACATCACCTGCGTAGACATTTTGATTATGTAAAAATACGAAAATAACATTGAACAGATTGTTTAATTATACAAAAAACTTCTTGGAAATATGCGCTTGCGGATTAATAAACGCATATTAAATTATATTTGCACAGTATAAAGGACTGGGGAAAAGAGTAAAAGAGATCGATCAGCGCATAACCAATAATGGCCACTCCATAAACGATAACCACAATTTTTGGATTTCCAGTCTCCGGAAATGTCAGATCGGAAATAAACGTACCCTAATCACTCCCTTTGAAGGCTCAATCAATTAACCCGTGAGTGAAGTTTGCTCACTTATGACGGTGTGAAAGTCAGCACTTGGTTGACGTCCGCAGTATAGACACAGTTTTTGATTGGAGAATGGAATTTACAAGACCAGGGCAGTTTTTTATAAGGAAGGTGTTAAGCTTGAGTGACAAAGAAGTTTACAGGCTACTCAGTGTAAGGACTAGAATAATTTTTGGAATATGCAAGAGTTATCACGGCCTTTCACTGCCGACTGACTTGCGGAAAGCTCTTCCACGATCATCTGTACGCCATCATTTATTCGAAGAATGGCTTAAATGGACACTACTAAGGTATGTACGTAATCGTCTGTAATACCATGATCAGCAAACCATAGCCTTCGCAGCCTGGTAAGAGCTGGCAGTTCTCCGCCGACATATGCTTCGCTGCCGGTAGATGTGCTTACGCTGCCGCTGGGTATACAAGTCGTCAGCACGGTTGTCGAAACATCCTCGTCCTTCTGACCCGTTGTGATGCTGCTGTTGGTTAAAATATAATCCCTTGCTGTGTGGATCAGGGGGGGGGGTGGAGTGGAGCGCCAAGGTGCGGGTTCGGCCAAGTCATCCACCTGCGCCATCCCCGTCTCCGGTCTTCTTGACTTTTTCTTGAAAGCGGGCCCAGATGTGGGGAGGAGGGGAGAGTGCGATAGATGCAGCGTAAGTCTACATTTACTATAAGCTAATTCACGCCCGAGTCGTCGTGCCTGCTTCACCTAGCTATGGGGCACACGATGGACGGCCGCGTCCACTATGGCGTTCAGTCCTAGCACCAAAGAGTTAACGGGCTTGGTCAATAGCCAAGTGCGTGAGAGAGGAAATGGAGGTGGAGGCCGAAATTGGAGACTACGATCCTTACCGCACATCAGCGTAATTTTCTTTTGTGTAAACCTTAGGTATGTAGCGGCACAGCAGTGAGAATGTGTGCAGTCTGTGAACTACAACTATCAGGTAAAATCCCACATTGGAAGAAGAAAAGGAAGGCACCAGAATGAGGAGTTTATTGTGCACAGAACCCGGAATTGTATTCTCGGGCGGCAGTGGCCACTGGCGAAGCCAGGGCTGGTGTTGAATGCGTCTAGTCAGGTCTGAGAGTCTCTGAGATAGTGGTGGTAGCCGCTTTTGTAGGCTCGTGGGCTAAGCTCAAGTGGTGTCCAGTCCGTGTGCGTTGCATTTGCCGAGGGGTGGTGTCCCAGTGGCTTAGGTTGCGGTTGCAGGGGGGATGTGCGTTCAAGTGGCGCATGGGCAGCTGCGACTCTGTGCGGACGCAGGATTGCTCGAGCTGTCGGTCGTGAGACTTCAGGTCAGCGCGTCTGGAACGGCTCGCTGCAAGGCGTGAATGACCTTGAGGCAGCGAGGTCTTGAACACTGATGCCAGACCGGTTATGATGGCTGCCCGCTACACGTGCATGAATATATAATGACACACCAATTGTCCTGACTTGTAAAGTTACCAGCTGAGGGGATATCTCCACCGTTCTCAGGCTACAATAGCTTCTTCTTGATGTGGCCCTTATGAAACTCTCGCTGGCGTGAGCGCCCAGTTGCTCGGCACGCGTGTGGCGTGCGTAGACGGTTTGTTTGTCTTTGTCAGTCAATCTGTTTGCTTTAATAATGTTTTGCTATCAGTATCAGATGGATGAGGAGGGAGTGAGTGCGACAGACGCCTCGAAATTCCGCCCAACTGTCAGACAAGTCGCATTTTCTACGTCCGTTTTGTGGGACACCTGCCAGACATTGTTGTTCACGACGCCGAGTTACCGTTTGTTGGATTGAGACGGACTGTGTCACCTATGTCACTTTTCCTGTCAATTGCTGACAGAGCAGGGCATCCTTAGTAGTGCTACGTCTATGCAACGGCATCGGCGAATCGGAACTGACTGTACAAATACAAGACTGGTTCAGTATGCGATATCCAGTTTAGCCGTGGTTTGTAATGCTGTGCGGCATCTTTTTCTGCTGGAGCCGACTTCTAATTCCTGCATACGCCTGGTTTTGATTCATTGGAAGAGAAAACAATCACAAGAAATCGGCAATTCATCCTAGAAGTGCGCGCTTCACTGTACTCAGTTCAACGCGGCAGTAAAGCATAGCGGCATTCCAACTGAGCTTTGCATTTTTACGACTACGTTTTTTTTTATGAATTTGACACAGGAAATCTCCATACGTTTTTCGTGCTTGCAACGCGTAATCCGTAGATCACTGGGTGATTCATTACTCAAGCAATTTTTTTACGTGAGCATCATTAACCCTGATACCTTCTCCGCTGAATTTCCAAGTAGCGCCGAGTGGTAACTTTCAAAGGTAACCCGGCTGGCAAATCAAAAACATTAATCGGAGATAGAACCCGCGTAACGTTTTAACGTAAAGAGCGCAAGGCGCATCAGTCAGATATACACAGTAGTTAGTCTGTCTTTCGAAATAATAGCCGGAATTCTTAAATGTGCTTTCAGGTAAAATGAACTACTTACACTGTGTTGTCCAGTAGATGGACCAACTCATAAAATGTCAACAGGAATTCCGAAATGCGTTTTCGTTTCGAAAATACTAATGAAGTACGGTTGTTAAAATAATCATCCTGCAGCAAAATTCTATAATTTAAGGATGCTGCTTTTGAACGAACGTCTTTTCGGCTGCACGCAAAATCAAAATTTTGTAAAAAATGGCTGTTTAAATCGCATGCATTTTCTCATTGATTTTCGGTGTCCTTAAAAATGCAATTATATTTGATAGGAAACACGCATGAAAATATTTATTCGTTTGCTCATTTGGTAGAAATGAGCAAACGAGTGAGAATATAATCCGGTTTTTAAAAACGTTGCCATTTCCCGAATAACTCTGTACCCGACCTGCGTTACACTTGCATTCAGGGTTTCCTAACTACAAGTCGTATATTGTCCGCCAACATAAAACCATACATCTCCCTACGGCATTAAAAAGAGACCATATGGGGTGTCATAAATTTTGTGGTGAATTTGAGCCATATTGTTAGCTGTACAAGCCGCACTGGTAAATGCAGTCATGACGTTTTATGAACGGACATTTCACGCTATTAAAAAAATCCCACAATTAGAAACTTTTTAAAACCAAGTCATACCCTTCCTTCGAGTATACAAATTGAAAGAAGACGTAATTTTCTATCGAATATGCAAAAGAAAAAATATTTTTATGCCTATTTTCTTTAAAATATAATTGAATTTTTATGGGCATCGATTATTAGTGAGCAAGATTCATGCTACTTACATAGTTACTTTTTACAGAGTGTAGTTTTCGCATGCAGCCAAAGGAAGTTCGTTCGAAAGCCGACATTCTTAGGTAATTGCGTTATTACAGAATTATGCTGCACGATGTTTAAATTCACAACCCTTCTTCCTTGATCTTTTCGAACCGAAAACGCATTTCGGAATTTCGGTTGACATTTTCCCAGTTAACCCACCTACTCTACCATTGATCAGAATGCAGTATAATTTAAGATATTTCAGTCACGTCATGATTCCGGTTCAAAGATCGAATTCGTTCTAGCCACTTGCATAGAGCACACCCGGTAAAGAATAGCTCCTTGGGTAGTAGGCATTTCTTCCGTCGATATTTTGTTTTCCTGTAGATGTAAACATATTTTATTGGCAGAGGGGCGCTCACCGATCGTTCCTACGGAACTCACTTGTTCCGTTATGGCTTAGGGCTCTCTCGCTCTCGAGCCCAACCAGCAGCCGCACAGCGGCGTATGATATATAGGCAAAAGAGTATTACCGACAAAGACAAGGGAGACTGAGATGGCCATTTCTGCCTTATTAGCCGTCGTCAGCCAGCCATACCCAAGCCCGAAGTGTGAAATACCCGAGCCTCGACCTGTTAGTTTGGTAATACCGTTCTCCCTATATCAAGCGTTGCTGTGCGGCTGATGGTTTGGCTCGAGAGAGAGAACCCTAAGGCACAGCGGGACGTCGTCAGCCAACCAGGCCTGGAATTCGATCCTGCGACCTGTTGAAAATATGCACAAAACTGTTTTTTCTTTTATGTACTCGTTTGGTAGCAGAGTGCGTATTTTTCGAATTTTGCCCGCCAAAAGGGGTAGCTTTTGGTTTTAATTTTTTAAAATTCTCATTTTACTCAAAACCTAACCTTCAATTGTACTTGCACATAGGGTTTAAAAACTGCATGATTTACGTGCAAGGAAAATCCCATATTTCTCTATGCCACTGAGAATACTACATATAAGGGCCAGTAAATTTGCAATGAAGGTGGACCATATTATTTACTTCATAAGCAGCATTAGCGAACATATATATATATACGATGCTGCGTGGAAAAAAACATTTCACGCTGTTAGAAATGACAAAATTAAACCTTGTGAAAACCTGAAAATATCCTATTTGAGTAAAAAAATTTGAAAAGAACGTTTTTCTCTATTAAATACTTGCAAGAAAAATGTTTTTGCGGGCTTTTTAAATGAATGGTAAAGATTGTAGTGCCTAAGCAGCCGTTTTTACCGATTGAGAACGATTGGATAGAATCTCACCCAGAAGCCGGCATCCTAACTTGGCTGAAATGCTTTCGGATTATGATACAAGACAGCCAGTATTATGATCGCACTCAAATGATCCATTCTAATGGTAAACACACTTTAAGATTTCGGCTGAAGTTCCATAAGATAGTCAAGCTACCGTTATTTACCTGGTATAAAGGCCAAAAGCCAAAGTCTAACATACACCATAGAAAATAACAATTACTTATCGTAAATCAGAATCGCTTTAGACCGTGAACTGTATAACTAAATATCTTGTAGATAATGATTTATAGCGTATGTCTAATGCTTGCGCGGATATGTGAACAAGATTCGTGCGGAACAAATCGGATCAATTAATCAAAGTTTCTTTCTACGTCATTTTCCGGTCTTCATTTAAGTTTGAATTTGATTATCGCTAGCATCATCGTTATTATAGTTCACAAAACCTGATTTTGAAAGAAGAAATAAATCGCTCTTAATGCAAACACTGAAGAAGGTAGCTTGCTGTGAGATCGACGTGAAAAATATTTTTCCCTGTATCAGGCCAAATATTCCCGGCGTTTATTTGTACCACACAATTAATTACGAGAAAAATGTCTGTTCCCCCAAGAAATTATAGCCTTTCTTGATAAATAACGCATCCAGGGATAGGCGAAGGGCTGGGGGGAGGGCTGAATTGAGGTGGACAAATTAATCAGTGCGATGGTATCTACTTGTGATGTCAAATTTTTGATAAAAGTTGCTGGACCATCAGATAAACGATGATTTTACAAAATTCCCTCTGAGGCGTCATAGAAATTACACGCTGAAGGCGAAAAACTGGGAAATTAATGGGTAAAAGTGACGTCCTTGGCTGCTGCTCAGTGACAGTAAGATTGGGGCATAAGATCACTGTATGAACAACTTTGAGTCTTGCTAGTTTTCTTTCTTGGGACGCAAATAAAAATTCAACCGAGAAAACTGCATAAATTACGCTTTGTAGAAGACTGCGGAGGTATCTTCATCTACCAATCCGCATCAACTGAAATGTCGACTGAGCTATTAAAATGGCAGTTAAGTTTTCATACCTGGTTGAGGTCTGCTCAATATAGAGTTCTTACTTTAAAATGGCATGCCAAGGGTTCTCTGGGGTCGTTATGGACGCTTAGAAACACACAAGGCACTCTACCCTTAGCCATGAAAAAGAACAACCTTGAGGATAATTCGTCCCGTCGATGTAAATTCGCCGGAATAGAGTATGCATTCTAGAAAGAAAAATTGCCCCACCGTTTTTCCAGAGAAGCTGATTCAAAAAAAGCCAGCTTGGCATCACTCGTCACTATTCTCGAGCATTTAAACAACTTCTTGGGTTCGTAGTTAAATCGATTAAAAAAGGCTAAAATTTTGCCTAAAACGTTTGACAAACTACTGCTACCCAAGCAGACCTCAAACGTTCAGTTATTTTTCTGGACAGAAAATCAGGACACTCAATAATTGCACCCTGGTTTTACCTTCGGCCATCTTGTGAGGAAAATAAAGACACTATGTATATGAACATCGACGATAACAATTAGAAAAGTGTGGACATTACGAAGCCGAAGTAGTTGGGAAAAGTTCTAAAAACGACCTCAGTTCGATGAGGCTTATTCATGAAATGTCAGTCGACATTTCGAAATCCGTTCTCATTTCGAAAAGATTAATTAAGTATGTTTGTAAAAATAATCATCATTCAGCATAATTCTTAAATGATCCAGTTACCTCAGGGTGCCTTCTTTCGAACGAACTTACTTCCGACTACATGCAAGATCTATACTCTGCAAAAAATGACTACTTAAGAAGCATGCAATTTTTCCATTGATTTTCGATGCCCTTAAAAGTTCAATTATATTTCATGAAAAATGCATAAATGTATTTATTTTTTACTTATTCGGTAGAGTATTACGTCTTCTTCCAGGTTCATACTCGAAGGGAGGTTATAATTCGGTTTTAAAAAAGCTTCTAATTTTGCGATTTTTTAATATCGTGAAATGGCCGTTCATAAAAAGTCATGTATCTGTATTTACCAATGTGGCTTGTAAAGTTAACAGTATTGCTCAAAACCACTGCTTAATTTTATGATTCTCACATGGTCTTCTCTCAATACCGTAGAGAAATGCATGATTTTCCGTACAATGGTTCAGAATTATTCGGAAATTATAAAATTTTTTAAACCGAATAATACTCTTCCTTCAAGCATAAAATCGGAAGATGTGCTGTGCCACCGAAAAAATAAAAGAATGAGTATATTTCTGCATGTTCTCCATGAAATATAATTGCATTTCCAAGGGCATCGAAAATCAATGAGAAAATTGCATGCTGTTTAAGTAGTCAGTTTTGCAGATTGTAGTTCTTGCCGATGCCCTGAAGTAAATGCATGATTATAGAGTAATATTGCATAATGATTAGTTTTACTATCCCACTTAATTGATATTTTCGAAACGAGAACGCATTTTGAAATTTCGGTTGACATTTTATGAATATGCCCACCTTCTGTAAATATATATGTGCTGAAATAGGCACTGAAGTATATCTCATTAAACAAATGGCAAAACCGGACTGGGCGGTACATGAACTTTGTTATTTTCATATTAATGGACTGGAAATAGGACTCAAATAGGTTCTTGGTGAGCAGAAGTAGAATGACTTACCCCGGCCCAATCGGGGACATCGGCGAAGTCTAGGATATAAATAAGTGCATGATGCAGGAAGACAGTTAGATGAAAGGATTTATTTTCCCAAGCACATCGACAAAATCAGAGGAATATTACCCAAGGGAAAGAAGGCTTTTCGATACATTCACATCCTTAACGATACATCCAACGTACTGGATAAATTTACGGTTGAGTGTACAATTCTCATATGGCCTGCTTGGCGACAGGCCAAGTTCATTGGTTGTACAGCGGACATCCTCTGACAGAGTAGGCGACCTCTCTGGCGAGTGAAGATTTTTAAGCCTGACAACAGGACAAGAGGATTAATAGGACCAACAACTCAGCCATCGCATGCAGGCTAGACACTGGCCACCGTCTTACAACCACTAGTGAACCCGTTCGGACAGTCTACATAGTGCTGTCGATCCCTCCTAAAGGCAGGACCAGGTGGCCACAGGGGAGAGAACGCAGTCGGGACCCTCGAATTCGAAATACCTTCATCCGGGCTCGCGGTTACCGTATCTCAATGTCAGATAAAGCGAAAGTTAGGCGAACGCGTTTGAAGGGAGACGCGCTCGCAGAAAACGCCATAAGACGCGCGTTGACCGCGAAACGGTATGGGTTAAATGGGATTTCCTTGCAAACCTTTGATTTTTCTTACTGATTGCATTCTTAAGTAGTCTGTCGGTCCGCAATATATCATCTTTTTAAACTTTGTAACTAATTTATTTAAGGCATTTTACTATCCTGATAGAGTTAACTAATTTGCTCCGAAATTAAAAACAAATTATTGAAGTTTAATGATACGGTAGATGGGCTTACTCATGAAAAGTTAAGTGAAATCCTGAAAAGATTACCTGAGTAGGGTTGTATTACTACTCCCATGATGGTTCAGTTACTTTAGGATTCGGGCTTTTGAACGAGCTTATGTTCTGCCGCCCGTAAAAATTAAACTCTGTAAAAATGACTACTTAAGTGGTGTGAATTTTTCCCGTCAATTTTTGACGCCCTTATATATTTGAATATGGTTAAAAGAAACCATGGATGAACATGTTTATTCATTTGCTCAGTTAGTAGAAAATTATATCTTCTTTGAATTTTATATTTGGAAAAACTGTAAAATTCGGTTTTAAAAACTTTTCGAATTTGTGTATAGCTTTGAACCTGAGCTGCTATTATAATTGCATTCAGTGTTTGCCAACTATAAGGTGTGCATTTCCAATGTACGGAAAATCAAACATTTCCTCACAGCGTCAACAGGGAACCAAATAGAGTTCATAAAGTTTGGCAGTGGATTTAGGCCGTATTGCAAACTTTACAAACAACATTAATAGGAGTTTTATGAACGAGCATTTGTTGCTTTCAAAAAGTCTCTTAATTAGAATTTTTAAAATCCAAATTATGCCCTTTCTTTGAACATTTAATTTAAGGATGTAATTCTCTACCAGATAAGCAAAAAATTAAAATTTTTATGCACGTACTCTATGAGATATATTTGGATATAAAAAGGCCTCGAAAACCGGTGAGAAAAAGTAACACTATAAAAGTAGCCATTTTTACAGAACGTAGTTTTAGCATGTGGCCACAAAAAAGCTCGTTCAAAAGCCTGTATTCCAAAATAACTGAAGTATCTTAAAATTGAGCTGCAAGATAATTATTACTACAACCCTACTTAAGTTTCTTTTCGAGCCAAAACGCATTTCAGAATTTCTGCTAACATTTTGTGAGTGAGCCCACCTACTGTATGCCTAGTCGAACGTAAGGGAGTTGTGAGTCTCGAACGCTTTGGTTTCCTTGCCTTACCAAGGCAAATGTTTGTTTTTGTGCAAATACTGCCAATACAAGAATCCATCGTTTTGCGTCCCGAACAGTTGCAGTTTCTGATGTTGGTCTTGGAAGTGTGGCCGAACCATTAGGTGCAAGAAATTTAACAGAGGACGCAATTGCTAGAAAAAGAGGTTTATTTGCCTGACGTTTCGGATTCTGACTCGAACCCATAAACAGAAACAGTTGCAACCAGAGACAAATAGCAGGCCAAACCAAATGACCCATTGTCGCATGGGACGACGTCTGTAGTCGTTCACTGCTCTAGGCGCAGATGCGGTAAAAAAACGCACCGGAGCAACTGAGAAATCACGCTGGACGCAAATGGTTGAACATGCAGCGGAAACGAGAAGAAATGACGTCGGCCCTCATGTAACAGCTTGTTCAACGGAAATCGGCCGCATCTTGCTGTTCGATTGGGTCGAAGTGCGCTTGTCTGCAACTGTCTTTGATGGTAGATTTGAGTGACAGACTGAAACGCCGGATAAAAAACTTTCTGGCCCTGGTCATAGCATCATGATCGTGATCATAGTCACCATCAGCTTCTAGGCTGCCTCTTATAACTGGCCTATTGTCTTCTATTCACGAGGCGCTTTGTTTCAAAGCTGGGGCCCTTTCCCCCTTTCCTCCTCCTCCTCCTCCTCCTCCTCCTCCTCCTCCTCCCCTCCTTTTCCTCTTCCCACCTCTCCTCGTCATGATAATGATCATCTTTATCAGCATTCCCTTCCCTGACTCTTCCTCTTTCTGATCGGTTTAGAAATACATGGTAAGCAGCATCTTCACCCAAGAATGGGCATTTCTATCTATATGACAAAAAAGGGACTTACTTATTCTCTTCAAATGACTTCGTTTAGACTAGACAAAATTAAAAAAGCGAATGAGAAATTATGGCTCTCCCGCACTGTCGATGTGGCTGTAGGTCAGGGAATTTCTGTCCGGTCAGTTAATACTTTATGCATCACTGACAACTGCTCATTCTGGTCAACCGAACGAACGAGCTGAAGTTACGAGGACTGCCAGAGGGAACTCATAAAAGAAACCCTACCTTGACGACTGTAACCGGGGTCACGATGTGCAGCGGAAATAGGCGTGCAGATGTAACCCCCAAAGAAAAGGATAAACATAAACAGAGAAGCAAATTTCATCGAAGTGAGACCAATTCTCAGTACTAGGAGCAACTTCCTTGGATAGAAAGAGAAGTCTGCAGAACACATAGCAACATTTAATTTTAACATGAATCAGCGCCTCATAGTAAAGACAAGGGCAGATAGTTCGAGTTCATTTGCTGTTGATAGCATGTCTCAGGCAACTCTGAATATTCCGGATGGTAAATTAATCTGCCCTGTCCAGGGGATCCCGGTTTGCAGCTGCAC
Organism: Spirometra erinaceieuropaei; assembly: GCA_902702965.1. Taxonomy (NCBI): domain Eukaryota; kingdom Metazoa; phylum Platyhelminthes; class Cestoda; order Diphyllobothriidea; family Diphyllobothriidae; genus Spirometra; species Spirometra erinaceieuropaei. The sequence continues at coordinate 495,833 of CACRXP010000044.1, read as the reverse complement.
AGCAAAACGCAATCATCCCATACTTGATCATGTGACAAAACCCAGTCAGTAAACGTCAGTCAGGACCCGTACTACATTCCGAGGCTTTTAATTAGCGCCGAAAAAATAGCGTAAGCATCTGAAGCGAAGCCTACGAGACGAGCAAAAACTAATATGAATAGTTGCCCCAAGTTCCACCACAACAGGCTACAACTCTTCTTATTGACAGTCAGTGCCATAAAACATCCATTTAAACTGATATGCCGTACTCTCAACTCATTTAATAGCCACAGGCCACAGGTCACATAGTAATTCGTAAGAAATAAAAATGGCTCAAGATTAAAAATCCGTGGGGTTTATGTCCCATATACAAGAAATTAATCATAACACTCGCGGCTGTTTCATGAAGTGGCATAGATCCGAGTTTTCAACCAGCATCTGCCTTGGGGGTGTGTAAAATCGGCCTAAAAGTAACGAACTTTGTTGTAGACATGCAAAGCGCTTATCCAATACTCGGTTCATTGTTGGAGAAATGTCCCAAGCCAGCTGACATGGTCCATGCCCAAGCTCCTCGAATCTGGTTCGAAAAAATTTTAGTTTGAGGTTGTTTTAAAAAAATCCTTAAAGGTTATGATTCCAGAGCAACGTAACGAAAACAGGATGATGAGATGGATGTAGGCAGCAACCTACACGACCAAACTGCCTATTTTCACTGGGTTTGTGGCAGATCAAGAAAGAATTCATTTATCCTGAGTTGTTAACACAATATACTGCATTGTGAGTTTGAAGCAAACCGTCACTCGACAAGTTTAAATGAGTTGCTTTTAATAAAATTGGACCACCGTCTAAGGGCTTCTAAATCTGAACAAGCAAAATTACCTCAGATCAGCTAATTAATCATCGCGGACATCTGCGCAGTTTTATAAGCTACTAGACGAAATTATCCTGTTAGAGAAAAACCGATGCTGACTTGGTCTCACATAATTTAATAAGGAATGACGGCGCAAATGAGAGCGAGCCAGTTGCGAAAAGAAGACGTCCAACGCATGGCAAGCCGAGCAGCGGCGTCTTGTGCCGTTCCCTCTCCTCACGCCGAGACGAGATCGGATGCAGTGACTGAAGCGCAGTGACTCGTCCACGCATGCTGCGCACGATCTACTCCCTGCGTCGTATGCATCACATGTTATGTAGGCCATCTCGACCCCCACCTCAGTTAGAATGCCGTGGGGCCAGTGCAGGAGACAAGCATTACAGCCTGACATCCAGTCCTTGATCGGACAGAGCTGCATTCTCAGATGACGACCTTCCAGTCCTTCTGATGTACACTATCTCCAGTCATTAATCCATCTTAGACACTCTTCTCACATTAATCATCTTGCTGTAGAGGTGAGTTCCGGCGAACGATGCAGATGGAAGCAAGAGGAAACGCATAATAGACCTCGACCAATAACGCTTCTCGGACAGATGGATCTCTGAATAAATGCGGTTGTCGGTAACTCGTCGTCAGGCCAAAACGGTTACACAGAAGTTGAAATTATGCGAAGTTACAAGGATTATAAGTGATGCAGGGACTAATAACACTCATCGTTCCTACGCCACTCGCATGACAAGGCCTGCTATGGCTTGGTCGGCGTGTCGTGGTCATTGGGTCAGGGGGGGCGAGGGGAAGGGGGACATAGGCTGTGAGTACTGTCTGTACGTCGGACACGTTGTGCACCCACCACTGCCATCGGGAGGTTGGGGTCGGCGTTGGTCACGGAAGACAGAGCACCTGTGTCAGAGTCTTCTGACAGCATAGCACTGGATTGGCTGGCCGTATAGCCACTGCCTCGGCTGTAGCTAACACCCGTTGGTGTAGACCTCTGGAGAAGCTGGTGTCTGGTAGACAACCTGAAAGGCTTCTTTGGCATTGACTCGGTGTTTCTTATTGACAAGATGTGCGAGAATAGCACTCAAAATAGATTTGTTTTAACCTCTGCTTGGCCGGTGTGTGTTCACGTACTTTATTTTCCAGGCGCCTCGTTGTACGGCCAATGTATCCCACTCCACAGGAGCAAGTGAATAAGTAAATAAACATCGATGTGGCCTGCAACGGGAGTCGGTCTTTACCTCGCAAGCGTACGAGGGGAGAGTTCGTGAAATATACACGTACGTTCGCCGCAGGAGAGGCGCTAGTGATAAATGTAAAACATCGGGGCAGGGTGTTGTAACACGCCTAGATGCAGGGTCACTCCTTGACAACCATTTGAACCTAATCTCTCATTACATAACTGACCAGCTCGAACTGTGACTCTGAATATGAAAGTGAGGACAAGGTCGAATTCGGGGATTTCGTCATCAGGTCATTTCGATACATTTTCCCACCACAAACAACCTGATGCGTTCTCGAACCCTAGTAATGCGTAATAAATGGTGACTTCGAAGGTCTGATCACCCGCCGGTCAGCCAGACTCCGCCTTACTGCTGGAGTTAAGTAAGGGTGGCGAGAGTACGGTAGATGCTTTGAAAATCTGTCTCATCACGAAATGATTCATAATCATGTCGTCACCCTACGTCAATTCTCTGGGGCACAGAGTGGACATCGCTGCACGCGATTGTCGAACTACTATTCAAAGACCAATCAGAGGACGAGGCTCTTCAGTGAATTGGCTGCGAGACACGGTAACCGGGTGTCCTTGGCGGATTCACTTTGCACTGAAAGGATCCGATTGCGCAGGTTCAGTGCCGTTGTTTCCGCTGTGGCTCTGCCTTAAAGGCTATATTGACGCCCGCACGGTGACCAATGCCTACTGAGTGGGCAAAACATGAGCTGATTTTGTCGTTTCCCATTCGGACTGACGAATCCTCCAGTGTTCCACACTTCTTGGTTGGGCATGACTGGATGACGACGGCTAATAGGCCAGAAATAGCCATTCCAGTCTCCCTTGTCTTTGTCGGTAATACCATTCTGCCTATATATCATGCGCCGCTGTGCGGCTGCTGGTTGGGCTCGAGAGAGGGCCCTTAAGGCACAACGGAACGAGTGAGTTCCGTGTGAACGATCGGTGAGCGCCCCCTAACATTGTATGTTCCCGATCGAAAACCGACAGGGCAACGGGCTCGTGGCCCGGTGAGTAGAGGCGTTGACTTCTAAACCAACAGGTCGCGAGTTCGAGGCTTGGGTGTTCCACACTTCGGGCTTGGGTATGGCCGGCTGACGACGGCTAATAAGCCAGAAATGGCCATTCCTGTCTCCCTTGTCTCTGCCGGTAATACCATTCTGCCTATATTGTTCTTTTAAACGAGTGTTGGTCCCTGGGCCAACGTAGCGTGGTCCTCTGGGGACAAGCGAAGGAGGTCGTCTGCGTTGGCTGCCTGTGTTCGCCGTGAATGCCGCTGGGGGCGGGGTGAATTGTGAGCCGGTTCTCGCGTCGAAAAGCTGCTGACTGAGCTTTCCATATGAGTAAGACTTGACGAGCACTGATCACTAATCCTGGGTGTGTGGTCAAGCCCCAATCAAAACGCCCCAGCCGCTCTCGTCTCCAATATGACAATTTTTCTGACCTCAGTCGACATGACAGGAGTTCCAACTGCGGCGATTTGAGCGAATCTCAGTGGTCAATGGGCTCAGTTTCAATTGTTAAGTGCTCCTTCATCGTGGTAGTTTTAATAGACAACTTGGCGAGCATACGTCTGCTTTCGATAAATTCTTCACAGGCCCGTACATTTATTTGGCTATTGAGGTAATGAGTCAGAAGATACGGACAAGTAAATAATTATGCCGTAGCTTCGGGGGGGTGGGAGGCGGAGAGTGAACCACCCTGGAAAGGTAATTTTATGCGGGTGGCTGGCTTGGTGGCTTTCAGCCTTGGCAATTACGGGACCTGTTCTTTTACTTTAGGGCAAGCTGATACCATACTAACAGCACAGGTACTAGCCAAAAGCCCATATACGCGTGTTTCGCCGATATTCTGCCGCTGCATGGCGCAGCTGCGAAGGGTTCGGCTCGTCAGTGGGTCCCTCGTCATTTCCCTGTGTTTTCTGGTACATACTCCAATTTAGAAATTGTCGCTTTTTAATTTCCTGAGAAATTATCTACGAAGTTGGTGTAGATCGGCTTATTCAAGGTCTATAGGCTCAGACTGAGAATTTTATGTATGAATATTTGGGCCAAAGTCCATCCCATTTCTGAGGAAATTAAAAAGCGACAATTTCTTAATTGGAGTATCTACCAGAAAACACACGGGGAATGACGGGGGACACACTGACGAGTCGAACCCCTCGCAGCGGCAGAATATCGACGAATCACGCATGTATGGTCTTTTGACTAGTACTTATGTTGTTCTTATGGTATCACCTTGTCCTAAGCATAATACTAATTGTCTGTCGAAAGTTGGTGAATATTACGCGGTTACCCGCTGTGGCTTATGGACTTTGGCCCAAATATTCGTGTATAAAATTCTCGGTCTTAGCCTATAGACCTTGAATAAACTGATCCACCACAACCTCGTAGATAATTTTTAAGGTAATTAAAAAGTAACTTGTTCTTTTACACTTTTGGATAAAGGCCGGCTCGTGCGGCCAATATATTCTGCCCCACAGGAGCAGGTGAAGGAGTAAATACACACTGAGGTGGTCTGAGCTGGTAGTTTGTCCTTGCACTCTTCGTATAGGATGGGACTGGTGGAGAACAGTACACGGTTGTCAGTTGCTGGAAAGGTCTGTGACACAACTTAAGTTAGGCGTCTTCTTAAAAGTTCCCTTGACGCGTCCCCTTGAAAAGGGATCCTGATAAAAAGTATTTTATTTCCTACCGTCGGCATCGGAGGCTTTGATGATCGTTTGGCCATGCTCTTAGCAATGAATCGGTCAGGGCTACCGTTCTGACAAAGAAAACTTTTAATGATCTTAGCTCTTTTCCAACCTTATCATCCGAGAAAATTCTATTCATCCATTCTGTTAAACGGCGGACTAAGTTAAATTTAACGTTTAGCTCTACGAAATTTTCAAAATGGGTGTATTGTCCGGACCACGTCTTCTTACGATAGACACTACGTCAAATACTGCCGTCAGGCCTTAAACCCAAAAACACGTCCAGAAGAGGAAGCAAATTGCATTGTTCTTCCTCAAGTATGAATTTGATTGACGAGTGCGCCTGATCTATGCCATCCAGTAGAACTGAAAAGTAATTTTTTCCGTAAAATTGCAAATATATCAACCACGTAGTGCCCATAGTATCTCAGTCCGTTGTTCGTTACAGACCCGAAGAGAATTTATCGAAAGCAGACGTATGCTTGCCAAATTGCCTTCTGAATTTTTAAAAGGGAATTTTAGCAACAGTTCAAAGTAAACACTAGTTGCTCATTCCAAGGGCCCTGTTTTGACCAGCAACTCTTTCATGTTTTTGACTCTTGATCACAAAAACAATTTGTATGCATGAATGCGCGGCAGTCGTTTGAATTGCCAACCTCGACCAAACCATTGAAAAAGAGGCTCTTACTACTGCCTCGCCATCCTAAATGTCAAGTGATAAATATGTTGCAAAGGGCAGTTTTTTTCAGAGACCCTCGATCGCAATTATGCTCTCTTAGCTAGGACATCCTGCATGTTTTCGGGGTCAAATGATGCAATCTTTAGTATACATGCGACCGGAAGATATCATTTTATTTGAATGTCTCGTGCTCCGGACATGTTTTGCGAGAAGGAACAGCACAACATTTTGTGAACAATTTGTTTGTTGGAGATGTCGTGAAGTGCTTGCTGTTTATAAGTGTTTTTCACAATAGTAGGACGTAAAGGCTTTATAAGAAACAATGAAAACAGAGGAAATGTGGAGTTTTAGCAGTTTTCTGGCTTTTGGCAGCACAATGTACCCGTTTACCAAAGTGTATCCATGGTGGATAAAGGTGCTTTGTTTTAAAAACAGACACGTTGGCAAACATTGTCTGAAAGAAATAGGTGAAGTCAAACATATGCGTGAAAATGGTACCTCGGCTTAAAATGTTAATGGAAATCGTAGGCTCTGAAATATACGACGAATTCTTAAACAAACAGTCCAGGTCGGTTATCTGACGCGACCTTGTTCAATTATTGGAATTTAAATCGCAATTAACCAAATCGTTAAGTATTTAATTTACGAATTATCGCGATGCGTATGTGCTTGTACTATCGTGCCAAAGGTAATATCAGTTTCATTTTACATTTTTAGCCACGATTCCACCACCCACCCAGCTGTTAACAACTGACGAGATCTTCGTAGACGACGATCCTCCAAAACTGGACGTTTTGAAATCTCACCTCTTTGCGGAGGGTCGGCTTACCGAAAAGGCGGCTCTTAAAATTATAAATGACACGGCGGCCATCTTTAAAGGTGAAAACAACCTAATCGAATTAGAAGCACCCATTACGGGTAAGTTATTTGAATTCGCAAGATTTTTTAATTTTTATCACATGAAAATAAATTCTAACATGCCCTTCAAGATGCAGCACCTAGTAATTTAAATTTTGACCGCTCGGAAACCAAAACAGTGTTTGCCTGATTGAAGTTACGATAATAGTAATTAATATGATTTCAGGTTAGCCCCTGCACAAACATGGCGCCGATGTTATCGCCTGTTCCGCCACTGTGCAATTTGAAATCAACAAAATTCTGACGAGTTAAGTGATGCGTCTTTTTCCCAGGGTGTCGTTTCCCGAGTAAAATAAACGTTTTTCTTAGATAGATAAAACAAACAAGTTGTCCTGCGTATTTTTGGAGAAAATGTACCTTGTTTATCATGAAAATTAAAGGAAGATAATAAAGTTGTTTTTTTGAGGAGTTAATGTTGGTGAAATATTTACGACATTCACATAATTATCCTAGCCATTCACTTCTCGCTCTTTTATCAAGAACACTCATACAGCATATGACCTCGTTTGCATTTTGTGTTTAAATCACTATATATGAAGGAATAAAAATTGGCTCATATTTTTAAATAAATGTGATTAGACAGTCATTTAAAGGCCAAGAAATTTTTCATCTGTCTAGAGACAGTATTATAAATATAAATTTCCCCAACATAAACAAAGTACGTTATCTGTGCTTTCGTATTTTCCATGAAATTTACCAAAATAATCCAGGAGCAAGTAAGTTCTTTAATGGGCAATATTTTTAGGAAAAATATCAGGCCGATAGTTATGAAAACTAGGTTGTTTTTTCTGACGAAATCTGTAGTCGCTGACATCATTATTCAGTTTGAGGCGCTTACTCGTAGAGCCAGTAGTCTGCACAAAACAATATGAGACATTAGTCGAAAGGGTATATGGTGTTTGAAGTATACAGGCAGGTAGGCGGACAGGCGGGTTTCTCAGTCTTATATAGAATAAAACAGAATTGACGGACAGTGGTATATGATTAGGTCTGTAGGTTTCGATAATGTGGCTTCTAAGAGGATATCGAGGAGTGTGGGACGGACTGTAAGTGCATAGCAAAATAAAACAAAAGGCTGGAGATCACGGATATCTAAAGAAGCATAACCCACAAAGCACCCATCCGGATCATACAGTGAACAATACCAATAGTGGAGTAAATCACTCCAGCAAGATCACTTACTAGAACACTATAAGGTTAAATCGACTTTTAAGGCTAATTCAATGTGTCAGCTGTTAAAGTCTTCTTTATATCTCTTTGCTGGTACTTTCCAACTCCGAACAAACGCTTCCTGACGCTAAAACGCCACTTAAGTCGCCAAAACGCTAAGCCTGAACGACAGCCGTCTCAATAAGCCCACAGGAGTCGGAACTCGCACACCAGCACAGCGTGTGATGAGCTATCATCTAGCCCGCAGGGCCAGGCGCTGCGTTAACAAGGTTATATTGCCGAAGACGACTCAGCCGGCTAATCGGCCCCCCTTCCCCTCCCTGTCCGCATGTCCCTCCAAGTTTTGTCCTTCTGGCTCTGTTCGTCTGCTGCGCGACTGACCACTCGCTCCGGCGAGAGCAGGACTTTGCTGGCGTCATGCAAACCTCTTCGCCTGCTGGATTCATCAGGCCATTTTTCCCCATTAAAGAGGACAGACTAAGCCAAAACACCACATGCGCCCTCAGTGGGGGTTTTTTAATGCAAATACGTGTGGTGGATGCTACCGATGGTTTTGCGCCACTTGGTGAGACTGCACTCTTGCTTCGAATAACTTACTCATCAGATATGAGGTTTAAATTCATTGATATTCGGTCAGAGACTGGTGCCTCAGACGTCTCGATAGGAAAGAGCATTTAAGTCTAACGGTTCGATTTCACTGCCATTATAAAAAAGGCATTTTTGGGATAATAACGGAGCCGGCAAAGATCGAATATGTGAGTTCACTGAGAACATAGGACACAGGGACTTCCGTAATGTGAGAACGACGTTAGTCTTATCAGTGGGGTAGATGGAAGGTGTATCAATAGGGATCTGCAGAATGCCTTGGGAAAATCCGCATTTCTGCCATATGTTTTCTTTTATTACTCCAACAAGGTGCCGGGATAAGTCGCACAGTTTGCAAAAATGAGAATTTGGTGTATAAAAAAACGGAAAATAGAAACTCCAAGGTTCATGGTTTAAAAAGATTGGATTCAATATAGTAGGGTGGTCAGGCAAACGTAAGCCCAAAATTAGCCCCAAACCTGAGTCTTTTCCTAACCCTTATGCATACCTAATTTTAACCGCTGCCCTAGACCCAACCCCAGCTCCAACTTCAGTCCAAAGTTTAGCCTTTATTCCATCCTCAACCCTAATCACAAAATCCGAACGCTAACCCTAAGCCCTAATTGCAAACTTAAGTCCTAACATTAAATACCGTCCCTAAACGCAAAATATAAACGCCAGCGCTACATCCTACTCCTAACCCGGAACTCTCCGCCACGGATAAACACTAGCCTTAGATGCCTACCCAAATAAAATAAAAAGATATCTGCTAGTGCTAACAACCTGGGCTAGCACATTAAATGGTTGTTGCGAGGTCCACAATCGAAAAGAAAATCAAAATCGGCGAGCTTTTTGGCAAGCTGTTTATTTTAATTTCTGAATGTAAATTCTAAAGACTTGCTCTCAGTGGGCTTTAAATGAAACACCCTCATAGAGTTTGTTCTCAGACACGGTAAATTCTTTGAAGGTCTCTTATGTGATTCTACCTGGGAGGATGTGCCAATAAAAGCATCTACCGCTATGCGCGTAGCTTTACGGGATTTCCAGGAAGGTTTCTTATTCCCATGTGCCAATCCCAAAGCAAACTTGAAGTTAAACATCAAGCGTATCCCTAATCGTAATATTAACCCTAACCCTAATCTTCACCCACACAAGCGATCTTTGCCGTTATTGTTTTTAAAAACTAGAGAACTTCATTAACCTGAAAACAATAAGGCAGTAGCACATGCATACTTCTTTCCCGATTATTGTCGACAACGAAGATTCGGCGAACGTTGCGATATTCAGAGAGTCCCTTGTCTCTACCAGAAAACATTAAAAATAACTAAATTCACGGGCAATGATTATGGGCTATTTAGAGAAGCTTTCACTTCTTTATATCCGGGCTTAGTTGGAGGCTGTAGTTTGATGAAAACATAATATTTCTATGTTGTTGGTCACTGACATGTAGCTAGAGAAAGCGGTGACAGCTAGGCTCATAACTGACATATCTATCAGTGGCGAAAAATATCAACAGGTGCAGAAAGGGCTTTCAGAACTCTGACTATAATACAGAAAACGCCCTTGTTGATTTGCCATTGGTTGCTTATCTGGACACCTGGCAGAAATCCGCAAGAAAACACACAGTCTGTCAACACACTGTACACACAAATTCCTTAGCACGCTTCCCCATGAAAGTATTAATAGTCTTGGCCTTGTTTTCTATGTTACCTTCGGTGAAATCTTAACATTCTAGCTTTTCTGGCATCGCACAACCATGTATTCTTTTTGTAAACGGTTAGCTTATTAGAAAATGGACAGATAATCAGTCGTTAAATGTAAAGACTTCTACCACATGATCTCGCTAGCTATATGGAACTCCGAATTAAATAAAACAGTTTGAAAATACTTTTCTGATAGGACATGTTACTCCATTTGCCGATCAACCAAGTTAAGCTGCGAAAAATTTAGTAAAAACAAAAAAAATCTGTAAAACCGTTCAGCTTCATCTTTTCCCGATAAACTGGGGGTCTTCACAGCGAGTTAAAGAGAGATGATATGACAGATGGGTATGCTTGTCAGACCCCAATGAAGCAAGTGACGTTTTAAGGAACTTGAGCAAATATGTCCGTCTGGGAGGTCTGCTTCGCATAAATCGAAAATTGTCAACGTATTCGCTTAGCTTGGCGGGAGTTCATATTCTGTTACAGATAACAGTTTGTCCAGAGAAAACATATTTTACTACCTTGAGAGACACGTCCACCACTCGTCCGATTGCGCTTCGAGGCTCCATCGCAGGCTGTTGCATGACGAGTCCTAATGCAGGCGGGGGGACTGGCTGATGGTGGTCAGTAGTCCAGAGAGGGCTATTCTAGTCGGTTGGATGCGGGAGTAAGAACTTCCCGTACTACGGTTCCAACACTACTATAGTCAACCGGGCCCTAAGGTTTGTGAGCGTTTGCTACGCCAGGACCAACAAACCGTTCTCCGGTGCTTGGCTCTCTGGAGGTAGATGTGCTTGCGCTACCGTTGGGTATGCGGGCCGTGAGCATGGGTGTTCAGTCATCCGGGTCTATTTTGTTGTTGTTGTTGGTCAAGTATTTGTTGTGGGCCGGGGGGTCTGAAGTAATATGGCTAGGTGCGGGTTTGACCGCGCCATCCACCTCCGCCCTCCACGCCTCCGGTCTTCTTGACTCTCTGTTAACACTGGGCCCAGATGGGGAGAAGGAGGGGATGCTGTGGATACAGCGAAAGTCTACTCTCACTATAAACTGATTTTCGTGCAAGTTAACGTCCCGGACCCACCCTATTATGGAGCATTCGGCGGGCGTCTTCGAAAGAACTTATTTTCGGCTGCATGCAAAATCTATACTCTGCAAAAAATGGCTACTTATGTAGCATGCAATTTTCGCATTGATTTTTGATGTCCTTGAAAATTCAATTACATTTCATGAAAAACATGCATAAAAACATTCATTCTTTTACTTATTTGGTAGGAAATCACGTCTCGAATTTTCAAGGACATCAAAAATCAATGCGAAAATTGCATGCTACATAAGTAGCCATTTTTTGCAGAGTATAGATTTTGCATACAGCCGAAAATAAGTTCTTTCGAAAGCCGACACGCTGAGGTAACTGGATCATTATAGATTTATGCTGCATCATGATTAGTTTTACAACACTACTTAATTTATCTTTTCGAAACGAGAACGCATTTCGAAGTTTTGGTTGACATTTCATGAGTTAGCACATCTACCGGAACTTCACTAACTCTCATTCCAACACTTGCTGTCCTAGTTCACAATCTTTGTCCCGGCTGTCCTAACCCTAATTCCAACATTAACCTCCTCCCTGGGATTTGAGGCAACGGCATCTACATTACGGGGGTCCACATATCTTTACCCTGCCTCCAAATCTCCCTTGTTTTTGATTGGTCCTGTGACTGCCCGCAAAGATTCTGCATTGAATCTCAAGGCGCACGTACTGCGACCTACCCACTGGGCGCAGCTCTACCACGGTTAATATCCACGAACACAATTTGCAGAACAAGGAGTCTGGAGCTCAGTGGTAGAGGGTTGGGCTTAAAAATTCCTAATTATCAAAGAATTCGATTTCAAGTCGAAATTTCTCCAAGCCGGTTGATTGACTATGATGAGTAGGCCTAACACGGCTTTCCCAGTTCTTTTTTGTCAACATTTCTTATCGCCAAAGAAAACGAAAGTTGAAAGTTGTAATCCTTACCGCGTCACAAAAGCCGAGCACCCTCTAATGGGCTGATCTAGGCCTTTGTCAATTTATGGAGAGAAAATCGTAGGCCTGCATTTCAAATGAGATCAATTCTCTGCACGCATGCCGACCTCAGATATGTACCTAGCTTGTTGCGTACCTAGACGTTTGGACAACGGTATAGAGAAGGATCCCACTTTATTGTCAGTAGACTGTGGATAGTGTTATACGTGATTCATGGTAAAGAAAGTTTTATGGGTGAAGCAGCACGCTGACAAAACGAGAGAAAACGCGAAAATTGCCCGAATTCATTCAGAAAGTCTTATTCCACGCCATTGTACGACAGCGGAAATGAGAGTAGTAATTAAACAATAAACAAAATGCGAATTTCACAAGATAACGGATTTTGAGTTAAGGTGTGAGGTCATGGGTAGTGATCTCTGTTGGCAGTGTAATTTCTGCAATGGCCTGCAACGTATGGCAAGATAAAGCCCCATCTGACACGATTCACAGGCTATCGACAGTTAAGTGGGGTCCTTCTCTATACCGTTGCCGAAGTTTGTATTGGACTTGGAAGACTTAGGCAGTTCAGAGGTAATGTAACATTCACTCACCAGAGGTTTTGCGCCTGTAATGTGAAATTTCAATGGAGTGGAATAAATGAGTGACAAGCCTGTGGTACCCGTCGTTGACAAACGCTACGGCAGGAACATCAACTTTTACGATTGGCTGGGAAGGACCAGTCGGGAAACCTGTAAATAAGAACTTTTATAAAGCAAGTATGCTGGATTGTTCCAAGAACCCGCCTTCGGGAAGTCCCAGTGATACCTTTTTAACAAAAACATTGTAACCTAGAATCAAATTTGGCCAAGCCGTCTCCATAAATCCTGTCCCCGAGTCTTTCAGTTTTATATTAAGAAACACTAACATTTTCTATGAAATAGACAGTATTCCAACTTTTGTCGATGCAGAGGCATAAAGACGTCTCAGAAATAATGCGACCCTTCGGCGCTAAATCATACGACTTTCGAATTTTACTGGATTTTATAATGGTTCTTAATTATGTAGGTTTTTTCATACAGTATGCCCATCGAACGTCATCTCCTTCCTATTAGCGATACTAAAATGCGTCTTAGGATCACCGCTGGTTGATATACGAAAGTGTTTGATAAAACTGTTAGTTTGTTACCGTTTTGTTACGATTAGGATATAGTCAACGACACAGAGTTCTCAAGTTTAAAGCAATCGTTTTTATTAAGGAGACCATGTATAGCGTTGCATTGGGTCTAAATCTTTTTGAGGTACAGTGCGTGACCGATCTCATGAAATGTTGACCGAAATTCTGAAATGCACTTTCGACCGGGAAGGAATACTTCAGTAGCGTTGCAGCATTAGTTACCTTGCAGCATAATCCTACAATATTTCAAACTCGCCGGAATGTCAGCTTTTGAATATACTTCTTTTCAACCTCCTGTAGAAACCGTACTTGGTAAAACAGCGATTAACTGAGTAGCTTGCGTTTTTGACATGGATTTTCGATGGTCTTATAGATTCAAATAATTCATTTTGACCCAACTATGAAAAACTCGGCGCCTCTGTGGAATTTGAACCCACGACAGCAAGAGAAGGCTTAAGCACAGCCACCTAAGCTATGACGCTAGTTTAATCACATTTGAGTCAAGTTTGGCCGCCCAACGTCCTGCAACGTCTGGATCCACCAAATCCGATACAGTAAGCTGATTGCCCAAGCAGGATTTCCTAAGTAATGCATCTAGAATCCACTAGGCTCATGTAATTTATAAATGCTATGGCAGATTTCAAATAATTCAAATACATTTTATGGAAACCATGCACAAAATGTGCTTCTGTTTACTCGTTTGTTAGAAAATCACGTTCTTACATTTTATGCCGAAAAAAGGGCATATTTGGGTTTTGAAAAGATTTTCTGATTCCAAAGCAATTTTGAGCCAGAGAGGCCGCTGCACTAGCGTTTAGCGACTTCATTCTACAGGGTGAATGCTTTCCGCATGAAAAAATAGTTTATTCCTCCATGCCTTTGAGCAAATACCATATAGAACTCATAAAATTTTTCAATGGATGCGGACAATGTTGTGCATTTCATGCGGTGCATTGGTAAATTGACAACGTAAGGTGCCGTATGAATGGACATTACACGGTCTTAAATAATCCCAAAATTATAAACTTTTTAAAACCAAGATATGTCCTTACTTATAGCATGAAATGTAAAGACAACGGGATTTTCTACCAAACGAGTGAACAGAAGCATATTCTTGTACATGATTTCTATAAAATATATTTGAATATATTTTATAAAACCATCGAAAATCAACGTGAACAATGCATGCTAGTCAAATAGTTATTTTTTTACCAAATGCGCTTTCTATAAGAGGTCAAAATGAAGTACATTCAAGAGCTGACATCCTGCCGAGTCCATCCTGCCGCAAGACCATCAGTACTACAAGCCCACCTAAGTAACCACTCCCAGTCGAAAGTGCATTTCAGCATTTCGGCCAACATTTCATGAGATCGGTCGCTTACTGAATTTATAGATTCAAATTGCCATGGTCCGATGCACCAGATTTATATTTAAACTTGCCACATTTGGAGATATAAGGTGGAAGAAATCCAGACAAATGGAGCAGAACATTAAGCGATATTTTTTGCGATGCCGGCGGGACGAGGTCCTGACCTACCACAGGTAAGTTAGTGACCGATGCAATTTCGGGCAAACTCCTCTCTCTTTCTCAGTCCTTCCATTCAGCATACAGCTACCCCCAGTTTTCCAACCCGAGATAATTGCAAGTCCGAGGCATAATCACTACGTTTATGGCCCACACTTTTGACAGGTATCCAAAGACTAAAAGGACTGCGACAGACACGGTTAGTCTTTCTTCACTTTGGCCGGCATGAGGTCTTCCCAGGACAAAAAAAACTGTCTAACAATAGGAGGACGGCATTCTCTCTGGGGTTTGAAAAAAATGGCCCAGTTTCTCTGCAACGGTCAAGCCGTTTTATGGTGTCGAAGGGAAAGAAACTTTTGGTTCATCCAAAATAATTCTGCATTTTTATCGATCCAGGGACCACGTGATGATTAATATCCTACAGATTCTACGTAACAAAACTTAGTTAAATGAGTTGACCGAATCAGTAGCTGTCTAGATGCTATAATCAAACCCTGAAGTGAGGAGCGTCAGTTAGTGCACCAGTCCACTGTCCACACATGTCGGCCAGCCGATGCCTGGATTGGGCAGCGGGACCTACGCCATATGGGGCCTACAGTAGGGGTGCTAACTGACAAAGTGTTAACTGAAATTCTGAAATGCGATTTCGACCCGGACAGATCACTCCAGTAGAGCTGTAGTATCGACCACCTTGCAATATAGTCCCTAAGATGATTCAGTTATTTCCAAATACAGGCTTTTAAATAAACTTCGTTGCGGCCGCCCGAAAAAAGTACGCTTTATAAAAAAGTAGTTATTTAAATAGTACAAATTTGCCCATTGATATCCGATGTCCTTAAAAGTTTAAATATTTTTCATTAAAAATATGCATAAAACAAGCTATTATGTTACTCATTCGTAAGATATTTACGTCTGCCTAAATTTTTATACTTGAAAGAAGTGTATAATTCGGTTTTAGAAAGCTTTTCCGATTCCCGAATAATTTTGAACCTGACCTGCATGGACACTTCCATCCAGGGTTTCGATACTACAAAGTGTATATTTTCCGTGTACGGGAAATCACGCATGTATTTACGGTATTAGTAGCGGACCATATAGGGTTCGTGAAATTTAGCAGTGGATTTGAACTATATTGTAAACTCTACAAGCAAGATTGTTAGATGCAGAGACACGAAGTTTTATGAGCGGGCATTTCACGATCTTAAAAGTCCCATAATTGCAAACTTTTTGAAGCCTTATTTTACCCTTCCATATGGTGTAAAATTGGGCGAAAACTTACTTTTCTACCAACTGAGTAAAAAATGAATATTTCACCTGAACTTATAAGGGCATCAAAAATCAATGAGAAAAATAGCGCTACTTTAGTAACCACATTTTACGAAGCGTACCTTTTGTAGACGGCGGCGGAAAGAAGTGCGTTCAAAAGCCGGCATCTTGAACTAACTGAATTATTTTGGGATCATGTTGCAAGGTAATTTATATAACAACTCGGTTTGAGTAATCTTTTCGAGTCGGAAACGTGTTTCAGAATTTCGGCTGTTATTTCATGAGTTAGCACATTTTCTGTATTTGTAGACGCGCTGTAGGCCTGGGAACTCATGAGAGAGTCTGGCCTCATTTTGATCCGACGCGTCCACAGCCCAGCCCTTTTTGAGGGGGGAGGGTAAGTGATGACTAATATTGCCAACAGGAACTTATTTACACACGCATTACACAGGCGGTCAGAACAATCGCAACACAAATCCCATCGGTGTGTATTTTTTCACAGGATATTGAGTGATCTTTAGCACTGCGACTAGCGTACACTAACATAATCAGCTCTTCACATATCGAACTATGGCGCCAATTCGCTCTTAACTTTCGTTCATCCGAATACTTCCTACAGATGTTCGCATAAAGTCAAGTTAGCTACATTTGCCTTGTTTTCAGTAACTCGCTATAAGCGTTCGTAAAACGACATAAGACTTGCTTAAATCTCCTGAATTTTAAGCTTTTTCCAACCCCCAAAGGAAGGGAAGTGCATTTCGTGCATATAGTTCGACGCCATTAATGCGTAGACAAATTGCAAATTTGGGTTTTGTGCGTCAATGCGGCGCAGTGATTGGAGTGCAGAATCCAGAAGCGATTACCGTACCCTAGAGTTGGCATTTCATTAATACTCATGACAGACGTTTTTACTCAGGTCTTGAAATAGTGACACGAAAAGTGATGTCAGCGCGTAGTCACGCCGATCGATGAACAAGTAGTCAAAATTTCCCCTCACCCATGTGGACCCGAGGCTGAAGAAAACACATAGCATGAGGGTAGGTTGAAAAATGGAGTTGGCCTCAAGTTGTAAACGAACTTATTTTTAGCGAGTATTCGTCAGTTTAATGAGCGGTTACTGGTCGGCGAATGGGTGCGTGAAGGCGAGTCTGTTCGTCGAACGAGCGGCTACTTGAATGTCACGTCCACGCTTGGTCGGACGGTACTCAGCCGCGAAATTTGCGGATCGGTATGACTGGCAAAGAAGGCAGTCGCGAACCAACAGCGGTCTCATCGCTTTTCCAGAAAGTAAAAGGTGGTAGATGAAGAAAAAAATAAAACATACTGAAGCCTACAAACGGGATATGTTCTTGTAAGACGTGAGAGACAACTCCTTTTGTCGCAGAGGTATATAGCCTATACTAGAGTGGAACCATTGAATAACATGCCATTCTCGACGATTCTCACCTCTTCATGACGGTTTGACCATCGTTACCGACAGTGTCCACAGTATGCTCTAAAGTAGAGTAGGAGCGGGGATCGTGACTTGTGCCGCATGTACAGCACACTTTTCGCCCCCATTCAACTTAACAAGAGAGTCAGAAAGACCGGAAGTTGGATCAGGCCCAGTCCCCAACAAATCTAAATGGCCCATTTGAACGCGCCACACATGCCTAGCCCACGCACGCTCGATTAAGGGGCAGCTGGGATCAAAACAAAGTGGGAATGCCATATAGGTCACATTATGAAAATTCCTTTGCAGCCTGACTCTCTATCATGAGATGCGGACTAACATGGCAGCCTTCCAAGCTATGGCCTTCATTGCACCCTGATTGTCAGTTGCGAAAAATATAAGCTGACTTACATGGGCTCGGAGCGCCGAGAGTCGACTTCAACCTCTCCTTCATCTCTTAGGTCCAAGTACATTGGCCAAGTCGGTCAGCCATCTGATGAGGGGGATTCGGGAACCTTTTCGTAGAGGCAGCATGAGTACCTAATGCTGAAACAACAAGCTGAGTAACTGCCTACATTCGCGCTGCAAAAACATTTGACGGAACGAGAAAAACAAGCAAGTGAAGCTTATTCAAAAGACGGACCACCAAATAAAATAGATGGCCTCCTTTTCGTGACCTCATACAAACTAAGAAAGCGCAAGTTTTCACTCAAATCATTTGCCGTCCACTGAGGTGTGCTTGATCCTATCTTGGCAAGCGTTCCTCCGCCTTCGAAAAATCTATCTGGGTGGATTTTTTCAGTCATTTAACAGGTCTAACAGTGGTCGCACAGTTAGAAGCAGTTCAATATTTCAAAATATTTCCTACCTTTGCCGTGAATCTGCTTCTGTAACCCATAACCTTCCTGGCATGTGATGAAGTGTCCACCCTGTTAGTCCTTTAGGCATTTTACTCGGGTTGTCGGCCAAACTACAAGCAAACCACATCATGTGGACGATGCGACTGGTCGGGTCTGACCCGAGAATAACCTATAGGATTCCGCTCATGTACTCCTCCTCGACATAGTCATAGTTTTGCCTAATCTTGCCGGCCGCAATTTAACACCGTTCCCTAAAAACCTTCAGTGAAGTCGATTTGCTAACGCTTTGCCAAGAGAACCTACTTTAACTCGGTTCCTTTTCATCAAGTCAATATGCGGTCACGGGGACTTGTTTTATTTTTTAGGGGACAGTCTGTCTACCAAACTTCAGTCCTCCACGTTCCAGTGCCTTTAATCTTACCCGGTTCAGGGTTAGCTATTCGCCTGGTTAAAGGGTGTTTGCTTATCTACCAGCTGTAGGCTCGAACATGGAGGCAGCGATAACGACTTTGTGGAATTGGAATGGTAGCGTAATTGTTTAATCACACAAAATTAGGCAAAGGTTAAGTGCATGCTCGGGCTAAAAAAACGCTATTTGTTGTTTAAAAAGGTTTCTTCCTAATAAAGAATTGTGTGTGGGGTGCAGAACAGTAAACCAGTATAGACATTTCAGTAGCATCGTTTTCCCGGGGCGTCACAGGTCAGCGAATGTCAGCCTGCCGACAGAGGGATGATATAAATTCTACTTTCAATCTACCACTCCCCACCACGCGCATATACTTAAGCCTTACCGTTCCCTCACTGTTTTGTGGTACGTCATCAACCTATTTAAAATCATTAACTTGGAATTTTTAATCAAGAACTGTAGCCAAAGATAACGTGCATTTTATGAGCCATCAGAATAGCATATTTTAATGGTTTCAAAATGACTAATACGAACAGAACCATAACGACGAAGACTGGCCGATGCATGCGTTAATTAGGCGAATTTAGGACAGTTTCCGATGTTTCACCGTAATGGAACGATATACCCGCCGAGAGGTCACCTTAGTAGCACAAATCTATGCTAGCGAAAGGTTCGTAAATATGTTAAGGCGCTGTTAACCTTTTCTCCAATGACATAGGCTGGGGTTTTATGCTATGAAATAAATTAATAAACACGAAATGGAGGATTTAAAGTTATGGACTAAAATAAAAAGCCCAAATCTTGTCAGTATCCTGTAGACATGTGTGATATTTGCATGGTTGTAAGAACTTACATCCTAAAAGTCATCACAAAACCGGTGCTTGGGGAAAACATAATTTAGTCGAAAAACCCGCAGTTAAGGTCGAACCGTTAGAAGTAGACTGATGCCAGTCCATTTATACTGTTTGTGGGAAAATCTGCATCTATGGAATCGGTAAGTCATTGGAAGGCAGTTGAGAGTCTTCCTTTTGTTCGAACAGATTAATCTTTGCGAGACAAGCCCAGAGAACGGAGAAGTGAAAGTCGTTTAACAATAGTACTTGAGAATGATGCAGTAGGTCGACACTCAGCTGACACATTTTTTTAGATCCCTCTTCGAGCGCACCTCCTAGCGCCGCAATGCCAGTAGATAAAATCACTTTTATTAGCCAGGGCTATTTGCGGGTTTTTACAGATGCTACTGAATAACTTCCGCTTAGCCTCCACCGCGATCGCCGATCTTGTCTTTAATAACCGGCGGTGGATTAATCGCATATCCGATCACATAATCACGGTCATCATATTCGTAGGTTTCCGTTTCTCTTTGTCTTTGATTTGGGAATTTCGGGATTGTCAAACCTTTGCACTCAGAATCTATCCTCATAGGATAGAGGCCGGCTTTCATTAGAAAAAAGATCCGGACAATTAGATACATCTCTGAATACCCCTGCAAATGAGACACCCTCGAGACGTGGAATATTTTTTTGGTCATCTAATGCAGGTGTCATCGTGTGATACTTGGTGAAACAACCGGCTCCACCAAGGAATCCAATCAGATCCTTCTCGGACCAGTTTTTACCAAATTTTCAAGGAGAAGACTTGCGAAACTTGATGAGCATCCGTTGTATGGAGTAATTTCGAGTTTCACATCTGCGGACTGTCGAGATACATAGGTGGGCTAAGTTATAAAATGCCAACAGAAATTCCGAAATGCGTTTCCGTTTCGAAAATATTAATTAAATAGGGTTGTAAAACTAATCATCATGCAGCATAATTGCACAAGAATTCAGTTACCACAGGACGCCGGATTTCGAACGAACTTCTTTCCGGCTGCATGCAAAAACTATACTCTGTAAAATATGACCACTTATGTAGCATTAATTTCGCTCATTGATTTATGATGCCCTTAAAATATCAATTATATTTAATGGAAAACATTCATAACACCATTCAATCTCTTACTCATTCGGTAGAAAATTACGTCTTCTTCCAATTTTTTTACTCAAAGAAATGATATAATTGGATTTTCAAGAAAGATTTAATTGTGAGACTTTTTAGTATCGTGAAATGGCCGTTCATAAATCGTCCTGTCTGTGCATTTACCAATGTGGCTTGTAAAGTTTACAAGATGGCTAAAATCCACTGCTAAATTTTACGAACCCAATATGTTCACCTATTAATAACTTTTAGAAATGTATGATTCCCAGTCCGTGGAAAATATACAGCTTGCAGTCTGGAAACGGAAACGAATTTCGAAATTTTTTGGCCCACTTACTGTAACTCAATTAATTAATATGCTTGACTCTAATGAAAAAGAAATCACATATTTCTGTGTCCGTTAATGGGGCCTTAAAAACAATAATAAGCGGCAGTTGATCTTTTTAATAAAATTCAACCCGAGGTTACAGTCTCCCTAATCGCGTATAACGTCTGATAGAGTCTAAACAGTAAATAAAACTCGTCCATCAAATCTAGCTGTCACAGTTAACGACGACCACTTGCAAGGTAACAGCCTTCGGGCATTTTAAAGAACAGAATTTAAAAATATGAACTTGTAGTCACCCAGGGCTTACTGCAAACTGCTTGCACTATATGAGTGGGCAGTTTTTGGTTTCGAATTAGGCGGGATTTAGTATATGCGAACTAGCTTTTCAAATAAAACGCACAGCACGAGAGCTAGTCATACAGCGTAGCGTCCTCGGTGGCGATGGGGTTCAAAAAGCGAATCGACCTTTTGAGACCCTCCTCGGGAAAGTCGTTTATTTATGCAGGAGGCTTATTGTTTGCGTAGGTGTACACCAGGCTGAAGTTGACTGGTCTTCTGACTGGGGAGGGGGGATGGTGTGGGGGAAATAACCGTCTGGTGGGTCAGAAAATGCAGCACCTGGCGTTAATTCAGAACTCGTGTCCGGTTGCTTCCTAGGGCATTTGTTTTCCGCCGAAGGACGTTTTATGAATCAAGCTGTCCGCTGATGACGAGTTGGTTTTGGTCAGGAGTTAAAAGTGCTTTATGGCGAAAATATATTTGAATAATCGACTTAACGACGCTCTTATTTGTCACTGTCAAGGTTTTGGATAGAACAAATATATAAAACGCATGGATTTGCAATTATTAGTAAGGTCGGCGGAGTAGGACAAACTTATGTAGACGTCTAAACCGGACATGAGAACAGGAACCCCATACAATCCGAAACGTCAGGCGAATAAAACTCTTGTCCCAGCAATCGTGCCTCGTTCTTCAAGGACGCAGATCCTTAACAGCTTATCGCTATGGCAAATTTATGGTTGGCGCAGAAAACAAAGTGGGGTAAAGCTTCGCGATTGCTCCCAGGTGTTCGTGTTAGGGAGGGAATGAGTGCCTTATGAGGCAAAACATCGATAGCTTTTGAGCGTTTTCGACTAGACAAGTAGTCTGCATTTTGCAGAACATCTTCGAATCAAAAACATTTAGTGGACACGGTGGGAAACGGCAATGTGATGTAGGCAAACAGTCCCTAACTTTCATTTTTGTTCCCTGTGAGAGGCCTTATTTAGTTCATTTTAACTATCATGCAAGCAGAAATCAACCTGTTCTGTCGAAAATGATGTTTGTAGAGTCGTTCATGTTTTTGTCAATGTAAAATACAAGACATATTATGCAGTACTTTTAGCATGGGAGTCAGCCATCTTACCAAACATTGGAGAGCATTTCGCTACTGTTCCACTGCGAGATGGGACAGTTTTGCATGATTTATATGGTTCATCGTCTCCGCTGGCTGGCTAGTGCCGCAGATTATGCAAACCTTTAAATGGTTCGATATTACTCGGTTCACATTTAAACGTGTGAGGCCGTTGTTAGTTTGTAGACTGGCTAGTTGGAATCTGCCTAAAATTGGCACGAAATATTGACTTGCAAGGATGGCAATTAGTACACTCAGGATTCATAGATGTTCTTGCAGATTTTAAATAATTCATTTTGACCTCACTGAGAAAAAATCGGCGTCTCAGTGAGATTTGAATCCACGGCAGCAAGTGGAAGGCTTTAGTACGGCCAACACTCTAACCTCCTGAGCTATGAGGCCCCACCAAGGGACGTGGTTTTAATCACGTTTGGGTCAAGTTTGGCCGCCCAACCTACTGCAACGTCTGGAATCCACCAAATCTGATGCAGTTCGTTGACTGCCCACGCAGGATTTCCTAAGTAATTCACCTAGAATCCACCAGATGACCACCAGGCTCGCGTTGTTCATAGATGTCGTGGGTTCGAATCCCACCAAAGCGTCGAGTTTTTCGCAGTTGGGCTAATATTAATTATTCCAAATCTGTCAAAGCATCTATGAGTAACGTGAGCCTGATAGACATCTAGTGGGGTCTAGATGTATTACTTAGGAAATCCTGCTTGGGCAGTCAGCGTACTGTATCGGATTGGGTGGATTCCAGACGTTACAGTAGGCTAAGCGGGTAATTTGACCCAAATGTGATCAAACTCGCGTCTTCCGGTGGGACCTCGTAGCTCAGGTGGTTAGAGCGTTGGCTACACTAAAACCTTTCCCTTGCTGTCGTGGGTTCGAATCTTGCCGAGGTGCCGCTTTTTGTTACAGTTGGGTCAATATGAACACTCATGATTGACAGGAAACTAAATGTCCAGGCTGATCGTCATGTGCTGCATCCTTACTGCAGGGGCAAGCCAGAGCGGTGTCTAATTTACCGCGTCCCCCTTGAAAGGAGACTTTGGGGAACAGGGTTTTCCCCTCCGCCAGCGGTTTGATGAACTCTTTCAGTCGTCCGGTAAGAGTCCTTACAATAAACCCGTCAGAATAGGAGTTCTCACGAAGCAGGATCTGGAGGCTTCTAAGCACTTAATGGATGCTGTCTGTCGAACAGATTTTAACGGACTAGATTACATTTCTGTCGAAGGGGCACGGGCCTACAGAAGTTCATACATTGCCCAGATCAGATTTCTTTTTGATAGACGATTCTTGGAATGCTGTGGTCGACTCCTCTGTTTAGAAAGATGTCTGATAAAGGCAGAGAGCCTGCCTTTTTCGTCTCCAACGTAAACCCGATTGACGTGTGTGCTTGAATAACAGCATCTCAGGGAGTGGTTACATTTGTTTCTTTTGGGGAATTTGCGTATATGTCATCAACATAGTGACGGTTATGATGCATGTTTCAAAATTAGAAATTCCTGCTTTTCAGGAAACCAGTCATTTGGATACATGACAGTAAAATAAGGTCCAATTAGACGGATACTTTGACGAAGCACCTGTTTGAAGGAAAGCATGTTTAAAATAGGATAGGATGCTTCTGATGGGACGGCTGGTCTCGTGCTTTGCATGCCAAATAAACTGCATTCTGAGATCTAACCTACGCCAAACAGGAGTGATGCAACTTTTTAATAAAACAGACATCCGGAACTAGAGAAATGCCACAGGAGCTACTCTTTGAATTGGATTGGGGGATCTGAACGTGAATCTTTTCTATCGAAGACAGATTGTTTCAGCAGAAAGGATCAGAAGTTAAGCCGCGTGTTTGGCTGTCGCTGTTTACTTACTAGTTATATATTATGTCCTGTCAAGTTAACGGCCTTGAAAAACATTCGCAAATTCTCGCGACTCCTAGTTAGCCTAACCATAGCGCATTCCCCAGAAGTCTAATGACAAAAGAGGCTGCTGTTTTCGAAGGTTAGATCAAAGATCATTTTCAAAGCCTGATTGATTTTGATTATGCAACTTTGCTGTCACGGAGTCTCCAGCTGACCTCCTTAGCAACCACAAAATCGATAGTTTGTATTCGGAATGGGTTCAGTCACCCAGTGTGAAATCATGTCAAAAGGCTTAACCACAGAACACCGGAGGGTTTGGGCGTGATAAATCGGGTGGAAACCTGACAGTAAAAAAAACTCCTTGCAGCTGGACTGGACCGCGAAACGGGGTTGGCGAATTCTTATTGCCAACTACCCTCTGGGCATATTATGAACATTACCTGGCTATCCAGCCGTAAATAATGGACATCTGCGTATTCGAGTTAGAGAGTAACTTAAGTAGGCGATTTCTGATGTCCCAAAGCTGCCCATCAATTCTCGGCGCAAATAAACAGTCTAATGTGGAAAGATCTAGTTGTTCAATCTTTGGCAAGACCTTCTACGTGGACGCTGGAGCTACCATATTAATGCTACCTCATACAGACTTTTAGGTCTAAAAGAGTTTACTATTTACACCTCAAACTATATAATTCACAGAGAAAAGACTTTTATGGGTTTCATAAAGTGCGTAAACCTCAGAGAAGGGGGGAAGATGTTTCAAGTGCTTTAAAAACTGAACTCTAAATATTTAAAATATAAATCCATTGAAAAATTGAGGTAGCAATGAAATGTATATATTTGAAACTTTTGCCGTTTTTATGCTATGAGCTATTTACTTCAATTTGCTACGCCTTATAAATGAAACGCTTTAGCAGCATCAAAGGACTTTCATTGGTTTTCGCCGGAACTAGGCTTGTGGAACTGAAAGAAAAATAAGTTATTTAGCGTTGCAGTAGACAAAAGAACATCCGATCTGCCCGCAAAATCTAATTTTCCGAATTCTCTATCATCACAAAGAATGCTTTCAGATGGATACAAAAGACAGCGATCATCTTGACTGCAGACTTGGCGGTAAAATAAATAGATTTTTTCTGTCAATTCTTCAAAATGAACATCTATTCTTGATTTGGTTCAGATGGAAAAAGCTGACATTGTGGAAACATTACTGAAATAAATTTTATTTGAAAGCGAACGAAGAGCGAGCCTACATGCATGTATTCCAGCCCGCCTTTCAACAGTCGTTTATGTGAGGAAACAATCATAGATAGATGTAATATTCAAATTACTTCATCTCTTCATTGCCTAGTAGGTGCTTAAATAATCGTACTTCAGACGAATTAAAAGTATTTGCAGTTTCTTCGGCATCCATTTGCTAAACAGATGACTGGACAGCCTGCAATAGGAATGTGAAAGTAAGCTGTAGCATTTGGGATTAAACAATTCAAAAGGATTATACGATCAGAGTTTACGAACGCGCCGCTTTTTCTCATAACATGAAGTCCGTATCAATCGAAAACCTGACATGCGAAAAAATCAACCTAGGGTGAACAGTTGTCAATGCCACGTTTGGTCGCCACTTGGACAATCAGCAGAAAAAAAGCAGCCGGGTGTTCACAACTACCGAATGCATTTAAGTAAATCTGGGCTTACTTATACTTGGGCTGAGTTGATGATGTGGTGTTTTGAAAATGAAATGCCCAGTTACGAGCGCCCATATGAGCAAGACGCTGCTGTGCTCGTAGGCACATATCGCCTAGGGTAAAATTTTCGTCATTTTTAAAAAAAAACGCCTGTTGACCAACGACCATTTTCATTCATTCTTTATTGGATTAGAAGGTAACACATTTGGATAAGTTTTCCGGATACATAGTAGCATACTTTCGCCGGGAACGAAGGTTCATAGGCGACGGAAAGTTTGGCTAGGTGTTGGGAGTCAACACACACACCTGGCAGACAGTTGGTTTTTCTCTCCAGGAGCTCTCGCGAGTTTTGTCAGTGAAAAATTGCCTCTGCTTTGCAATTACTTGGGCTGCACAACAAGGATGTTTGTTTACTGGTGTTAAGCAGTCAACGGTGCCAAGAAAGTTGGTGTTTTCGCATCGCAGAAAAATGACTAAAAGTGCATGTCTTTCTCTCACTTAACATTTGACCGATTGGCGCCCTCGGTTCGGTTTGGTGCCTGTTGTCAGATGATGTTTTGACTTTAGCTTTTGCGGCCTCGGAACAGTCACTCGGCAAAGACAAAAAAGGGTGGCAACGATAGGGTGTAGGAGCCACAACTAACTCGAGCTATCCTGTACACCGTGTCATAGGTTAGGTGGTAGTAGAAACATGTTACGGGTGGGGCGACACACAGGACGGAGAGCAAGTTTGCTCCCAAAATAGATAATTGTTTTGGCAGAAAGTCTTATCGTATGCTTAAAGAAGGAGACAGGGTCACAGGGGCAAGAGCATTATTAGCCCGACGTTTCGGATTCATTTTCGAACCCATCAGCAGATAGGGGCGGTTCATGCATAAGGGGCTGCAGTATTTATAGAATGCAGTCGCCATGCTACCGCATACCTATGAACATTCACGGCTCCTTCCTTCATCCGAGATCGTTGCACGTAGTGTGATGGCCGACATTCGCGTCGTTAATTGCTGCAATTTCATCACGTGCTTAAGGTGTTAGTGTGATGATGGCACGACCACCTGACGCACCGACCCTGGCGTTGGGAAATTTGTTCACATGTGCGCTCCCCGAGTGGCTGATTACTCCGCCTAGTCGAAGTGGCGGCACCTAGTATGGAAGGGGAAGATCCTTGCACTTATTAATGGACTGGGGGCCAGTAAACCATGACTCAAGTAGCTCCCGGCTCACGCAGTTATAACCTCTTGCGAAAATTCTCGTTTCTTCGAATTTGAATGTGTGGCCGGATCTCGTCGGATGGGCCACAGCTTGAGAGCTATCAGCATTTCTCCGCACCGCCGCAGCGTGTTCGGCCATTCGCGTTCGGAGCTGTCCTCCGGTTTCTCCGACGTAGTTGCTTTGTCCGTAACTGCACCAGATCCGATAAACGACTCCAGACGCTTTCTGTCGTGGCAGTGGGTCTTTCGGCTTCATTATCTGACTTCAGATGGTTGCTTTCGGTCTGTGTTCAACTCCGATTCGAGGTAATGCAAGAAGGCGGCCGACGCCTTCCGAAACGTTCTTGAAATACAAAAGCGCTCGCCAAAATTTGGTGCCCGTGCGGTTAGGCCTTTCGTCCCTTTTGCGTATGCACCGGTTGACGAAATTACTCGGGTAGCCATTGGCTTTGAAGACCCGTCGGAGGTATTGTAGTTCGGCTCACTGCAGTGCGTTTGGACACGCCGATAGAGCGTCCTTACACAACTGCGTTTGTGGCTGATTGGGTGGTTACTGTTGTAGTTCAGTACTTGCATCGTATTTGTCGCATTCCTGAACACTTTGGTCTTTAGTCCACCACTATCGTTGCGGCGTACGAAGACACCCATGAAGGCCAGCTGGTTGTTCTCTTCCATCGTAAATTGTGCATATATCCGGGAAGACCGCATTCAGATGCGGCTTGAATGTCAGCAGTTGATCCCGGCCGATAACGACAAAGGTCTCATCTACATACTGGGCCCGGAAACTCGGTCTGTGGTGTTGGAAGACCAGTGACTCTAACCGTTGCAGGACCGCCTCGGCGATGAATCCCCGAAATCGGCGAACCCATTATTATGCCTTTCGCCTGTTCGTAGATTGTTCCGACGGATTAACGACGCGAATGTGAGCCATCAAACAACCATACCATCACGTGCAACGATCCCTGATGATGGGGGAGCTGGGAAAAATTATATGAGTGTGTGGTAGCATAGCAACTGCATCCAATAAATACAGCGGCCCTTATGCATAAACCACATCTATCGGCTTTTGTCTCTGATGATGGGTACGAGCAGGAATCCGAAACGTCAGGCTAATAGAGCTCTTGTCCCAGCGATCGTGTTTCCTTCTTAAAGACTGCTTCCTGAAACTCGTCTTTTCACTTTTATTGATTTATCGCACGCCATCATTTGGCAGAGAAAGTGTGCGAGGTAATTAACAAATAAACAAAAAGTGATTTCTAAAAAATAAGAAACTTGAACAAAACGCCGCTGGTAAGTTTACATTTGCTAGGGTAGGGAAGGAAATCTCAAACAATAGGAACGGTGAATATTGGGCTATGTTTACAGCCACAGTGCATTTTAGGGCATATTTTTGGATCTGCCATCTACTTGGGATCCTACACCCCACCATTGCCAAAGAGGACGCTACCGCAATCCTGGATGCGGCCCCTGGATATCTGGAGCTCTATCCCTTTTAATGCAGAAATCCTAAAAGGACAGAAGACGCAGGAACGAGGGGCGATTTGTGTGAAACAGAACAAGAACTTTTGCGCAACGCGCGTAAAAGGCTGCTAGGAGTCAGTCATTTTAGGACTAGCAAACAATTGGGCTAGTATGACACTTCAGCGGGCGGACACGTGAAATATCTTGAAGATTTTTTCGGCGAAAGTATGATTTATGGCCGGGGTTACTTACACGGAGATCAGTTGTGCTAAAAGGAAATAACTGGCGATATTTACTTGCACATGCCAAAGGACGGAATAAAAAGACCTCTCAGTAGCTATAGTTTAAAGGTGGTCAAGCTGCTTTAAAATAACCATCGAAGTAAAAATACAACAAAACGAATGCTTTTTTTAATGCGTGCTAAGGGGCATGAAACCCACTTTCTACTGACATTACATGGTAAAAATAGTGCCGCCTTTTAATTGATGCCAGTATGGAGAATCACCATTTGTGATACCGCAAAGTCCTTAGGTGGCTATCTCTTCTGCCCAAACAAATGCCCCCTGGACTAAGGAATCCCGGCCACAGACCACATTCTTGTAATTTTTCTGCAGTAGCTAAAGGGCCTAATACACATAAATGTTCTTGGGTGCTAGTTTGATTGCAAAAGTTAATAGATGCTTTTGGCAGTCTTCAATTACTTGTCTGAATATATTGGGCAAACACAGCAGCACTGAAATTTTTTTAATGCGCTATAGATTTAAAAAGGTTTCTTGAGCGGGGTTCAGGTTAATTGTAGTATTAATTAACGCCAGGATAAGCAATCAACGTCAAGATCCCAAATTTCGAACGAGTTTCTTATTGGTCGCTTGTATAAACAACGTTCCTCGAAAATAACTGCTTAAGTTACAGGGATTATTTCCACGGTTTCTTCATATTCTTTTAAATCAAGTAGAGTCTATGGAAAACTTGCACATATTCATTTAGTAGAAAATTGCATCTTTTTTATTTTAGAAATATATCTGGAGTATGTCTGGGTTTTAAAGAAGGTCTTAGTTATGAATTTTTAATGACCGTGAAATGCCCAATAACAAAGCACCCTATCAGCACGTTCACTATTGCTGCTTATAAAGTAAACAAGTTGGTCAAATCTATTGCAAAATTTTACGGGTCAGATAATTCCTACTCTTATAGCAGATAGAGATGTATGGAAATTTTGCAGACTATAGATCAAAGACCCTGAATGTAACTGCACCGGCAGCTTGGATTCAAAATTATTCGGGAATTTAGAAAGTTTTTTAAAATCAAAATGAAGTTGTTTTCGAATGAAAAATCTAAAGAAGACATGATTTGCTTCCAAAGGATTAAAAGCAAGAATGCTGTCAGTGCACGTCTGCTATAAAATAAATTTGCGACTATGACGCCCCGAAAATTACTGCGTAAAACTCATGCTACTTAAGCGGTCATTTTTTTGCGTAATGTATTTTATGCAAGCGGTCGATAGTAGGCTTTTTCAAAAGCCAGCATCTTGGCGTGGCTAGAATATCTTGTCACTTTGCGACACGGCAGCCTTTTTAAAGTTTTTTTTTCGAATTGAAAGAACATTTTAGAAAACCAGCCATGATTTCTTGTTGTAGAATGTCTATTGTAAAGGTATTTTGACCCATTCTTTTGTTGAAGAATTTATTTATTTATTCGCCGACAGTCAGCCTGGAGCCGACGGTGAATTTATAAATGACCATGTTTGAATATTTTATAGCGGAGAACCCTATTTCTCAAATCACAACATCGGCTCTTTAAGTAGGCAGACAACTGCGCAGATGGGATGTCAAAATAGTCCGCTGGGACGATTAATCTTCCGTGCAGACGCGTCAGCCAAGAGAAAATTCAAAAAATAGCGTCAAGGGACGCGAGCCACGGTGAGAGAAGGGAAACAACAATAACATGCTAAGAAATAAATTTCCGCCATGTATGATCGTGAACCACATCCAACAGACAACATGTACCGAGTCGGGATTCCTATTGCCTATTTGCTTGCGAAAACGACGAGTCGTGTAACCCCACCTGCTTGCCTGTTTGCTTTATGTACAGATCGTAGGGGTCGCTCTGGCGGAGTAGTTTCAAATATCCATCACCTGCAGCGATAAAACCGTCTTTTGTAATTGAAGCGCTTTAAGTGTAACTTGTCTGAAGACAAGAAAAGCTTGCTTCACAGAACGCGGATGGAAAAATATAGTAATGTTTCCAATATTGCGATAATTTCCAGTTCCCAGCCACTTCACCTTAGTTGTAACTGAAAGTATGCTGAAGCGGCTTCTTGAGACAAAGTGAACTTGAGCGTTGAAAGGATAGTTTTATTTGACCGATGGCTCCGGTTTAAACTCGAGGTGAACATCCGAGACATCAGGAATTAGTTTTGATTTTTCATCGGTGAGTCAACGTGCCAAGTAGTTTCAGCGCTAGTTCCCATCGGCAGAAACCAAATCCCGATGAGCATAGACTTGAATGCGTGCGACCACGTAATCATCCTATTAAAATAATCTGAGGCTACTATTTTTAATAAACAGGAGCCCCCACGATAATGGGATTTGGACATTCATTCTCAGGTACTTTGAAGCTTGTGTCTTATTCCTATTGCTTTCGACTGTTACGCGAAGTGGCTTACTCTTGTAGGTTATGTGTTGAGTGAGAGCGTCATAATGCTTTGAATAAAATTCTTTATTTTGCTCAGATAGTTTTCTATGCTGACAGTTAAGGTGGGCTACGTCTAAATAAGTGTGCATTTTTCCCAGTAAAGGAAAACGATCTGAAATTAAACGTTTTAAAAGAGTACATTTTGGCGGCTGAAAATTAAAAGGCCCTTTTCCCCTAAATTATTTCGCTGAAAATTATTAAACGTTAAACTTTCTATTTACACCCGGAATTTTCTGGTGTATACAAGACCTTTATATACAACCTTGAATATCTCTCCATCAAATGATCATTTAAACGTCGGAGTATAAATTGGGATGTTTTAAATGACTTACGCACATTTAATACGTGATTTGTAAATGGTGCAGGTTATCGCGTAATTAGTATGATAAATATTTTAATATTCTTTACGACTTTTCTCAAAGTTTTCTTTCGTAGAAATAGACCGAGCTGACGATAGTGGTTCCGGCCAAGGGCGTCGTTTTTTGGCCAGGGTTACTTACTCCGGCAGCAATTTAGCTAACTGGTTAAAAGAAGCTGTGTTCGAACCTTTTTCCACAGGGCCTATCGTTGCTGCAGTAGCACCGATTTACTTAAGAAAGAACTGGCTAACTTGTATCGCTTTTTCCGACTTAACGGATACCCGTTGAGCTTTGTGAAAAATTGTCTCACACGATAGAAAAAAAAACACAAAGCGTCAACTATAACGGAGACGGTGTGTCACGGAAATCGTATTCTCTGCCCTTCGCGCCGAGAATTTCCGAAGCGATCGCTCGACAGTTAAGTCAGTTCGGCATCTCCATCGCCCACAAATCGGCGTCTTCATTGCGCACGACATTATTCTGAGTAAAAGACCCCATACCGAAGAAGCAGCAAACAAATGTCATTTACCGCATTCCGTATGCAAACTGCTCTCTTAGGCATACTGGCCGCCGACTTGGGACCCGCATTAACGAACATAAGTTGGCCATTCGCCGAGGGGGCCCCTTGTCTCTCGTGTTTGTGCACGCCCTTGAGTGTGATCACCGCTTCAACTGGGAGGGGACTGAAGTGATCGCTAGTGCCACCACCAAACAAGCGCGAGAGTTTCTAGAAGCTTGGCTCTCTAATAACAATAACATCAACCGCCATGTCGACTTAGACGTTCACTACGAAGGTTTGCGTTCACGGTTCGCCGACTTGCGCCCACCCTAAGACACCAGCTGCTAATCCGTGTTCAGCCATGCAGAATATCACGGATTCAGCACCTCCCCCACAGAGTGGACCCTGTGTGAAACCCTCAACACCTCCCCTAACGTCCGTCACCTATCCAAACACTTTCTTCATTCCCACACAAAGGCGTCTGTTTTATCGATGTAACCTCGATGTCCCCCTAGCTCTCCAATGCGATTATCTCCTTCACACTTTTCATTTCGTCTGACGACGGGTTGGTGTAGCCGACTTGAAAATTACCGAGTATACCTCAGTTTTCCAACGAGCCTCCTCCTCTTATTATAACTGGTTATATTTATTTGTACGTGTCAGAGAAAGGAATAAAAAGACATCGTTGTACCCCTTGCGTGAGTGTGGCCGGCATGCTTTAAGGCAGACATCGGAGAAAAATACGATAATGCGATACCTTTTTGTCAATGACTGCAAGGGGCATTAAATGCATTCACTATTTTCATTAAATGGTAAAAATAGGGTCCCCTTCTAATTGGTGACAGTAGGAAGGGTCACAATTTGTGGTACAGCAAAATTCTCAGATGCTAAGCGCTTTTGCTCAGCAAAAATGCTGTCCGGAGTTACATATTGCCGGTTTTTCTTTAAGAGCTAGAGGTCATAAAGAGTCTTGAGTGCTAGTCTGACTGAAATTTTTGATCTCCCACAATAAAATCTGATTCAAATATGGTCATATCTAGACGTCAACGCATGCAAGACCGATTAGAGAAAAAGTATATTCAAAGCCCTTTCGACCAAGTCTCGGAAAACAATTGCTGGAAAGCGCCCCACGAAGTTTGGAGTTGCAAGTGATAAACCCATTAGGTGGGCACAGTAAGTAGGCTATCCGGGAAACGAAGATAAAAGTATCCCAAAAGAGACAAACTAGTAAATAAGAACAAAGTCTTCAGCAGGTAAAAATGCATGTGCTAGTTCTTTGTCTCGTTCAATGTTGTGCCACGTTCTTTAAAAAGCACAATCTAACTGATTATAAAACAAAACCGACTTAAATATCACTACAGACTTTATAAAGAGAATTAAAAAATTAATAATTTCATTTCGCTTAATCTGTAGAATCGGTCTTGAGACTATATTCCAACGAAGGTCCCCATGAAATGCATCTATTATTTGGTTTTCATTGAAGATTTAAAACACTAACCCACATCGTCGTTTTGAATATTTACATTTGCTGACGGAGTGGACGATATCGGACTGCGTTTTTGACAACGCTAGAAGCCCGTGTCGGGTGTTTTTGCAAAATGGCTGGTTTCCATACACATTTACTAACATCCGCATGACACTTCATGGCCTGTTATTTTCAAAACACCATTAAAAAGTCCTTTTCAACCTGTAAGTTTTCGTGTCCAAGGGTAACCTAGCACGTAAAGTCTGCGTGAGCTGAACAAACCGCATCAAATAAAACACAGAAAATCAAAAAAACTTCAGTTGCACAAAGGTATGCACTGAGTATTAAGAGGAATGTTGTCATTGTCAAAAATTGCCATTTTTTTCAAAAGACAGACGGTGTACGTCTAAATTGCAGTTTTGCATGATGCATGCCAATGTAAACAACGGGATGCGATGGCATAATTATAAAAAAAATTTGAAAAAACATTTTTTGGGCCAACTGTCATCAGTGCGGCAGCTAGCCAACCACTCGACGGCTAGTAAGATTCTTCAGAATTTCACGCAGGTGTAGAAGCAAAAACACATTATGCATGCATTTTTTCAGATGCAATTGACTACAGTGAGCGTGGTTTTCTTTGATTACGCGGTTACAACGCCATACGAATAAAAACTGTCAAAATTTAAGTGGCTGGCAAGCGACGAAACGTTGGGGTTGGGACGAAACTGTGGACTGTGTTTGGAACAAGGTGGGAATTGGGTGCTTTTCTTATTATTTCTCACAGAGTCTAGTGTGTGGCGGTTCGATCAGTTTCAAATGCCATCGCTGGAAAAGTCAGACCTGATCCAAAACCGCTTTAATGATGGCGTTTTCATTATTGGCTGCTTCATCCAGACGGTCAGTTAGATGGGACGTTGTCCGGCCTTGTTGGACTAAAATTAAATCGATAAATAGAGACCTCCACAAACTCGTAAGATACGCACACGATTAAATGGACAGTTTGTTATTCCTGTTTAAAGAACGGTAGTGATATGTGCCAATCTCACAAAGCGTGTTTTGAGACGCCAAGATGCTCGGAGTCAAATAAAACAATTAACTTTCATCTAAAAAACACTAAGAACTGGTGGTTTTCTAAGATTGTCGTTATTTTTCATAAGTATTGTATTGGCAGAGGAAATTCGTACAGAGTTCTTTAGATGAGGCAGCGGGAAGAACCGCCCCCGATAGATATCTGACATGGGCTTAAAATATGGATGCAGCGACAACTGAGGTTGGGCAATCACTGGCTGATATGAGTCAAAAATGGTCATTCCAATAATCATGTCTATGTCGCTTGCTGATTTTCAATCATCATTCAACCGCTTCTAAGGGGTGCAGATGAAATCGCCCGTATCCAGCCGCAGAATTCGGGCGTGGAGGGTGGTCGGTGTAAACGGGCAGAAGGATGTGCCGTTGCGCACGATAATATTGACGCCCACTCCGTATTACAAGCGGCCCTGCCCTACATTCCAGACCCACTGATAGGGCTTGCAGCTATGAGACAGAAAATCCCATGAACTCTAGCGCAAGTTCACCTACAGTACTGGAGAGGGTTCATATCCGCGTGTCCAACCGAGGCTGGTGTATAATTAGCAGGCGTACGCATACCATTTTCCACGTAGTAGACAAACCTTGACCTTGTCCACTTTGTACTTCCTGACAGTCTAGGAGGCCACTGGGTTTCTACGCGCCCCTGGAGGGTGACAGAAAGCTTTATGGCTGTCATTTTTCTTTGGACAAGACTTTGGTCCATAATTTTGGGCGCTTTTAAATTGCCTAAGATAGTACAGTGTCCGTAAAGAAGGATATGTACTTGAACGAATAGAAAAACCTCAGAAATGTTACCCTTTTGGAAAATGCCTCGATGAGTGCGCAGGCTTGTCTTCTTTTCCTAAAACAAGGTCGAAAAGTAAATTAAAGCCTCTCTGTGCTCTGAACGCTACTGAAACTTTTTGTCACAAGCAAAAAATGTTCCTTTTTCCCTTGTTGGAGACGGTTTCGTCATGTATGAGCGGTTTGTGCCGCCTTCTACCATTGCAAACGCACCAAAGAGCAGTCAAATGACCGCAAAAGTACCAGCGTGTAAGGACATGTTGTTCCTATTTTTGAAAGGATGACAATGAACAAAAGTGAAGGCCCTTTCTCGTTCGTTTTACCCATTTTTCTTTCAATTTATGCTAAGTTTATTACCGCGAACTCTTGTGGCATATACAGTTTTGAAGTCAAGGCTAAAAAAAGTTTAGAAGGTGACACGAATGGGCATAAAACTCAACACAGGACTTCCAGGCTATTCCTCGATTTTGTCTAGGGCAATTTGGTGAACATTTAAATGTTAACCATTCAAATGCGATGCATGGAATGAGTAGAGCTGGAAAGGCGTCAGTTCCTTAGCAGTTTTTGTCATGTGGCCTGTCTGATTAAGAACGCTAGCAATGTCCTTTTAAGGGGATTTTTGTCACGAGAGATTTAGGATCCATTTTCGGACAGGGTGATTATTATTGACGAGAACTATGACTTTTGTCAAGGTGATCCGCAGGGGGACCGAACAGTCTGTGAATCACGAAAAAACGTCTACCACCTCGAGCCTATCAAATCATTATTTAACAATCAAAACTGATGCATTTTATCAGGATCTTTCCCGTTTAGCGGCAAATTTAGAAAGAAAATATTCATTCTCAGATTGCAAGAGGGGAGCCTTTTTATCAAAATAATGTATTCGCTATTTTTTGAAAGTTAATTAGAAAAACATTGCTGCATCCACGTTACTCCTCCAACCACCGGATGTTAATGGGTTTAGAAGGTTTCAGGAACTAAGATTGGTATCAAGAAAAGAGTAACAAATGAGTTATTTTCTTTTTTATCACAAAATTTCAAAGCATTTTTCAAACTTACCAAAAACATAAAATAATATTAAAGAGAACACAGGATTGCCTACATCTGAACAGACTTTTGTTCTGTTCTGCACTAACGAATGTTGATCTATATGTCACATCCTCAAACGTTCAGATGATCACCCGGTGGACGACTGTTTCTTGGTTGTATGTAAAACATATGCATGCGCCTGGAAGGAATGGGTTTACTTAAACAAGGGATTACCTGTAAAAGCTGTCATTAATTTTAACAAAAATAA
Organism: Spirometra erinaceieuropaei; assembly: GCA_902702965.1. Lineage (NCBI taxonomy): Eukaryota > Metazoa > Platyhelminthes > Cestoda > Diphyllobothriidea > Diphyllobothriidae > Spirometra > Spirometra erinaceieuropaei. The sequence continues at coordinate 459,243 of CACRXP010000044.1, read as the reverse complement.
CTCCATGAATCAACCAGATTTATTTTGTAGTATACAAAGGAAATGTCTCTAAATATACCGTAGCAGTCCACTTTTTCACTATTTTGCTTTAGAAGGACATGAAAATGAAATCCCAGCTTGTCAAGGTTTCTTCATTGCGGCAACACACAGTCAGATAAGCAGGCTCGGTCTAAGATAAACGTAGAAGGTTTTCCGAAATAGGGAAGGGTTAACGCCCACTAAAAATGCATGCCTTTTGCGGATAAAACAGCTTGGAAACAATTTCTGCCTGAAGATGACGTTTTCTGGCGCGCTAAACTAAGCAAAAGGGAGCAACGTTCAATATCAGTCAACCAATCGTCTGGACTTTGCTAGCGGTGCTGCAATCCAGTAGTCACCTGCCGGATATAGATAGTCTTTTAAGATGATGGAAAATCGCCTAGCATGTATAAATGCAAGGATAGAGGGGCGCTCACAAATCGTGTTACAGAACTCACACGTCGCATAGTGTCTTAGGGCTATCTCTCGAGCCAGACAGCAGCCGTACAGCGGCGCGTAATATAGGCAGTACAAAATTACCGACAAAGACAAAGGAGACTGGAGTGGCCATTTATGGCTTAGTAGCCGTTGTCAGCCACCTGCAGGGTGTAGAACACGTGGAACCCGATCCCGCGACCTGTTTGTTAGATGTCCAACGTCTTTACCTACTTAGCTACGGGCTCATTGTCCTGTCGGCTGCAATCTGGAATGTGCTATGATAGAGCAGTGCTCACCAATCGTGTTAGGGAACTCACTCGTCCCGTTGTGCCTTAAAGATCGAGCCTCAGGTGTTCCGCACTTCTGGGTTGGGTATGACTGGCTGACGACAAGTAATAAGCCAGAAATGGCCATTCCAATCTCCCTTGCCTTTGTCGGTAATGTTATTATGCATATAAATGTGCATGGGTCCTATTTCGAAACTTGGATGAATCATTACAAAAATTGATCAGTCTTCGGGTCTCAAAGATGGTAAGCAACTGTTTTGCTAGGGTCAGAAAACGTTGGTCCTCGCGTCCGGATCCCTGCCGGTCGATGTGATTGTGCCACCGTTGGGTCGTGAGCTTGGCTGTGCATTCATCCACGTCCTTCTGAACCGTTGATGTGTTATAGCCGACTAAAATCCTAGTCAGGTGTTTTCTGCGGACAAGGAGTGCGGTGATATGCCTAGGCGCGAATCCGACCGTGCTAGCTACCTGCGGCATCTCCTGCTTCCGGTCTCCTTGACTATGCCTTGACACTGGGTCCAGGTGGGGGAGGAGAGAGTGCGGTAGATGCTACGCAAGTCTAGGCTTACTAAAAACTACCTGACGGGCAAGTCACCGGTGGACATCATCAGGCATGATGGTCGAACTGTCACAAAACTCGATAAAATTAGAAGCAAAGATGACCGATATAAATGTTAAAAGACAAAAATTTTCGTTCCGTAGAACTTTACTCTCCTGCAGATAAAAGTTCTTAAAAGTAGCACTAAAATACTTTTGAATTTGCTGTCGTCAATGTCAGTAACTATAATAGCCAGAAGTAATTTGCAGTAAAATGCCATAAGTCAGGGGTTGTTCGCAGCATGAAGCCAATGTCCATTTTTTATGAATAAATTTAACAGAGCTAGGTGACTACCCCGGAGACTGGACCCAAATCGTAAAGTAATTTTTCGGGTACTGAAGCTGACGAGAATAAAACCAAGTGTTGAATCGATGGTAGTTTAAGTAGGCTCGACCGCTAATTGACTGGTCACTTGGTCGTCGCCTTGATTTGCCTCCTGCTTACGCGTTCTTGCGAAATCAAATGGCGAGAGCTGAAACGGTCGTGCATGGTATTTGAATAGGAATCACAGCCGGCACCGGTAATCCGTTCGACGGGAGAAGATCTGCGTCCTTATCGGTTGACCCAGGGGGATGCTGCTGAACCGAATCTACCAACAGTGCCTGTTGATATCTCTGGATTGGAGTAAACACTAGTCCGTCTTTCGACAACCGCTCTCCCTCATTTGAACAGTACGTATGATGAAAATGGTATACAGACAGGAATTAAACGATAAACTAACGACCTAATAGCAGCATTAGGTTTATAAGGGGAATTGGATGAACTAGAACGCCTTTGTGTAATTATTTCCCTGTTAATTGTATTAACTGCATAAATTATAGTTCTGGTAAATAAAACTGACAATAACTATAGGAATAAGGCACGCATTTGCGTATGTCTAATGTATGCAAGAAGTGAAGAACACAGACACACTAATTGCGGAACTATTTTAGAAGGCCTACAGTGAGCGGCCGATCTCATGAATTGCTGGCAAAAATTTTGAAATGCATTTTTGATTAGGAAGGACTACTTAAATGTGGTTGAAATACTGATTATTTTACGCATAATCCTATAATATTTCGGAGTCGGCAGGATGCCAACTTTTGAATACACTACTTTTAAATCTCCCATAGGAACCGTATTCGGCACGAAATGACTAGTTAAATAGCATGCATTTTTCCCACCGATTTTCAATGGTCATACACATTTATATATAAATATTTTATAATAACCACGAACAAAAATTTCCTTTCTTTCATTCGTTTAATTGGGAATCACGGCATCTTTATATTTTGTACTCGAAGGAGTATAATTCGGTTTTAGAAAAGTTTTCTAATTGCCGAATAATTTGAGGCCTGATCCGCCGTTGCATTAGTGCCTAGTTCTTCCAGTCTACAAGGTGCATGCCATCCACGGAAATAAGATCACTTATTCTCCTGTGCCTTTTAAAAGATATCATATAGAGTTCATAACATTTTGTAATGGATGCAAACTATGTTGACCATTTCATGAGGAGCAGTAATGAACATACAGGTACGATGCTATATGAATGGACATTGCGCGACCTTAAAAAATCTTATAATTAACAACTTTTTTACAGCCCAATTATATTCATTCTTCGAAGAAAAAATACAACGATGACGTAATTCTCTATCAAACGGCTGAAAGAAAACATTTTTGCTTACGGTTTCTATGAGATATATTTGAATTTGCAGGGCCATTAAAAATCATTGTGAAAAATGCATGCTATTTAAGTAGTCATTTTTGCCGAGCATGGTTTCTACAGGAGATTGAAAAGCAAGCCATTCTAAAGCTGAGATCCTGCCGAGTTCGAAATATTATAGGATTATGTCGCAAGATAATCAGCATAACAATCGCGCCTAAGTAGACCTTTCCAATCGAAAACGTACTTCGGGATTTCAGCCAACATTTCATGAGATCGGTCACTCACTGTACTTTCTGGTAATCTCGCAACCAAACAGTCGTTAACGGTTAGAGCTTTCACCAAAGTCGATAGCCCATGACAAGTTTTATACCGTTTAAACGCCGCAGTATATCGAAAGGGCTGCATAATTCTTGTCCTAGAGATATTGAGCAGGCTAAAAGTCCGGATATTCGTTTTGCCGATCATTATACCCGGACTGCGTCATGCATACAGGGGACCGGTTTTGTTGAGGTTAATTCTCTTCTACGTCATCCGATTTGAAGCAGGCATGTAAGACGATATTTCGAATGGCCACTTAGCCAGAAAACAGCGTAACCACAATAATGGCAGATAATTTGCAAGTTTTGCCCTTCTTATGTTGTCATCGTTTCCAAAACCGGAACATTTGTTTTGAAAAATGCAACACAAGCAGATTAGTTTGCCTGAAGTTAACGCCTTTTCTCTCTTTTTGTGTTGGTCTAGTTTGCGGGGACATCCACGGGCAGTTTTATGACCTCATTAAACTTCTGGAGGTTGGTGGAGATCCCTCGGCCACACAGTATCTTTTTATGGGTGATTACGTTGACCGAGGCTGCTTCAGCATTGAGGTTTGTTTGGGATTGACTTGTTTATAAAACTGTTTTGTGCATTTTAAAGTACATTTGGCCACTGAAAAAATAATTACTTTGGCTCTCCTTTCAGTTCCCCTTAGGTTAACGAGCTGTTGATATGGAAAAATTTTAAACGCTTTCCTGAAGTTTTAAAAGGATTTGGTTACGTGGTCTTTTGCAAAGTCCACTGTTCCGCGGGAAAACCTAGGTTTCAGAGGATACCCTATTAGAAGCTCAGCGACTGCGTCGGGCGAAGAGCCGGTCTGTTGAAAAATACTAGTCGGCCGGTTCGCTTTCTTCCTTAGATTTCCTTCTAAAAAGGTGATCTGACGGTAGCATCCGAAGGAGCGTCTATCGGAAGAAAACCTGGTCAGGACAATACACGAACTTCGCTAGTTTCGTACCTCTCCAACAGAAACTAAATTTAGTCAGGTGTTTGGCACAAAGGGCTAGAAAAATTTGTTCAACACATAGTATCAAGGAAAAACTCAGAAAAATCCAGGACCTGCTTCGCGAAAACGTGTATTCTGACAGGTTCATTGCAAAGAACCTTGGCGAACAATCCACAAAACCCACCACACTAACCGCCGAAAAGAAAACATTGTTCCTCAAAGTCCCCTTCCAAGGAGACGCTGCAGGTGAACTCCTAAGAAGACGCCTTGACCCAGCTGCCTCGGGAACCTTCCCCGCAGCAAGGGTTCGCATATCATTCTCTACTAACCCTATTTTACGCGAAGAAGATAAGGATAGTCTGCCACCTCAGACCGCCTCATTGTGCATCTACTCATTCACTTGCTCCTGTGGAGCAGGTTATATTGGTCGTACGAGTCTGCGCCTTTCCAAAAGAATACGAGAGCACTTTCACGCATGGTTCGCAAAGGGTGAAACTAGGAGAATAGACAGGGCCATCCTTGCGCGTGCAGTGGACTCAGGGCATCGTGTGGACCCCGCTGAAGCATTTCGTGTGATTTACAAGGTCCCCTCGAGCTACCCTAAGCTACTGGGCCAGCGCCTGTTAGCAACAGCAGAAGCGGACGCCATCAGGTTACGTGAACCGACCCTATGCGCCCAGAAGAACCTTGTTCAGGCTTCGCGCTTACCGTGGTCATAGGTTGACTAACCACATACAACTTTCCGCCCCCTTCCGCTCTTGCCTAGCCTGTATTTTAAAAACTAACTTTTATTGATTTTTTTCACTCACTGTACCCCGTCCCATATAACTGTACTGGGCTGACGAGAAGTTATCGAAAGCAACGTTCGCTCGCCACTTTTTATTCTGAATATAGCTATGGGGCTTTTCACAACTCTAAAACGTTTGTCGTTCCTTGATTGGTAAATGTAGGCCTTTACCCCCTAATGCGGAACTTTCAGGAAACAATCCCTCTGCTGGAAAGCCTACATAGCCGCTCTCGAGTGAGGCACAGGCAAACTAATGTTTTTGATTGGCAGGGTGACAACCAGACGCTTTATCCACCATTCGCATTACCCACAATGACTAACTGCCGTAGCATGTGCAAACTGAATCTTCTTCCACAACTCATTAACTCAGAACATGTGTCGATATAATTAGATCCTGTGCCAATTAGACAGACTAAGTATGAAGTCACGGAAACGACATGTTTCATCTCATGCAAAAACCAGCAGACTGACGACTAAGACGTGCGCTGACGTAAAAAAGTTTACGCGGACGGAAGCGAATATGCGAGTCCCAGTTCCTTGTTGCAAATAAGATGAACGCGCGATTACTGGGACAGAACATGCATTAGTCTGGGCCTTCGGTCTCTTACGGGAGGCCAGCGTCAGAGACTGTAAGACTGCGGCCTCACATGAGAAGTTTTTATACTGAAGTCATGCGAGGCGTAGGAGATCAGGGGGTGGTTTTCGTGATAAGGCTGAGTCCATGCCGTCTCACGACGGCGTGACGGCGTACACCCTTGGCTAGGAATTGGGCCTCGCCTCATGGCCGCGAGAACGGAGCGCACGATAGCAGGGGGGGATATATCAACGTGTCTGTTGATAGAACTGGTGTCAGACACCCAGACGACCAGCAGTTCTTGCCGTCTTATTGCTCGCCCGCGCCATTATCCGCATGCTCGCGAAGTTAAATGCATGGCCTTCCTCCAGGGTGTGAATAGCGACCTGACACAGCGGATCGCCTCTCCGGACTGCCTGTTTCTGCTGTCTGTCCTGTGTAGTGGCGTGTCTAGTCCCGGCAGGAGATCCGATAGACGATACCCAATTGTTCTCCTGGATCGAGTCCGTCCTTCATTTATATGGTTTTGTTGCGCATGGTCGCTGTCTGACTATGAGAGATGCCCACGCCGAGCTCTCCAGCGACGCCGAATTCTCGCAATCTCTGACGATGGCCTGTAGGAGACCAAAGCTCGGACAAACACATGCACTGAGCCAGTGGTCGCGTGTTCATCTTCTTTGGGAAAAGTTCTGTTTTTTTTTGGTGTTTATATGTCTGTGGAACCCAGTTTAAGTGTATGTTTGTACACATGGCATGCGTGCCTAGGGTACTGAGTGGTACTAGTGCGCCTAAAGTTACTTTGGTGACTGCTACGCCAAGATCAGCAAACCATGGCCCTCGCAGCCTGGTATGTGCTGGCAGTTCCCTGACACCTGGTTTCCTGCCGGTAGATATGCGTGCTCTCCCGCTGGGTATACAGGTGATGGGCATGGCTGTCCAGTCATCATCCTCGTTCTTTTGGCCCCTGTTTGAGTGTTGCTGTTGTTGTTGTTGTTGCTGGCAGTTTTCTGACACCTGGTTCCCTGTCGGTGGATGCGTTCCCGCTGGATATACAGGTCGTGAGCATGGCTGTCCAGTCATCCTCATCGTTCTTCTGACCTATGGTGGTTCTCTTGCTGTAGATTAATATCCTGGTCTATTGTTTGTTGTACACCAGGCTACATGGTGGTACGCCCAATTGCGGCTCGGCCGTGCCAGCTACCAGCGCACTACCTCACCTTCGGTCTTCTTAACTATGCCTTGATACTAGTGCCAGGTAGGTTGTAAGGCGAGAGTGCGGTAGATGCTTCGCAAGGCTGCACTTGCAATAAACTGAATCATGCGTAAGCTAGCGTGCCTGCTTCACGATGCTGTGGAGCACACGATGGACATCGTCGAGCGCGACGGTCGAAATGTCGTTGGACCAATACAGGAGATAGATGGGAGTCCAGGAGATATTATTGGGAATTAGAACTCATGGCAAATGCCACCAGTGGGGATGCGATGACACGCCTAGGTGCAGGTGCACGCCACACAAACTGAGATTCTAACCACCCTTCCTTTCCTTGCACAAAATGCTGGTCAAGTGCTTGCTTTGGACCAGGGATTATGGTGGTGCGTCTACGTTCGAGCTATCGCCGTGCCAAACACCTGTGCCCTCTCCAGCCTCCGGTCTTTCTGACTGTTTCTTAACACTGAGACCAGGTGGGGAAAGGAGAGGAAGTGAGGTGGATAGTGCGCATACCTACCAACACAACAAACGGATCCATGCGCAAGCCCCCGTACCGGCTTCTGCAGGACGAACATAATTACTGATGATGGTCAAATGTTTATTTTGCATGTTTAACTGCAGCATGGAAGACTGTGACCACCTAAAGACATTTTTAGGCGCATGCTGCAGTATTTCGGATTAAAACCACTGTGTCGACAGACAGCTGACCGGACAGGTGAATGACTTCGATACAGCGGCCGTTTGGGCGAAGGCATAAATATCATAAATATCGTTGGCAGTTATATTTTCGGATTTAATCGTGCAGTCTCATTAGTCGGAATAGAGTTTGAAGGATGCGATCTGCATATCTGATGCTGCCTTTGATTGTCTCCGAGGATCATACTTATTGAAGTGAGACGATGTGCACAGCATTAAGTCCACCATTCCTCAGGTGCCGGCTTCCGCGACCGCTCCCCACCAAGAATGAACTTAGAACGATTTTCTTGACAGTATTAGAGCCATTCGGAATGCTAATTATTGCAATGCCGTTGTGTTAGATCTAGAAGGCTGTCGATGCAGGCACTTTTGAAGCTCGTTTATGGATGATGGCCAATTTCTCGGAACAGGCTTCAAGCACCACGGGGACGGTCAGCGTTCCTGAGCCTATTATGCTGTGTTAATTAACGAGGCGGTTCCGAAACTGAGCACTGTCTCTACTCTTTACGAACCAGCGGCGCCATCGGATATCACGAATACACAGTTGTCAGTTATATCTCTGGATTTAAGTGTAACAGTTTCATTAGTCCAGATAAGTTTTCAGCAGTACGAGCTGCATACGCAACCTTCTGCGCCCTTCCGCCCTTGCTTAGCCTCCTGTATTTTAAAAACTAACTTTTATTGATTTTTTTCACTCACTGTACCCCGTCCCATATAACTGTACTGGCCTGACGAGATGTTATCGAAAGCAAAGTTCGCTCGCCTTTTTGCCTTCTAAAATACTAATGCCATACGATAGTTTTGGGCTCTTGGTTCGAGATGTTCTCATTGCTGCAAACGGAGTGGCGATTTCATTATTTGTCAACAAATCTAATCACTGGGGTTAGATTGAGGAGAAAACAAGGCACGTGATTAGATATCTAATCATCTTGTATTACAGTAGTAAATTGCGAGGTTCAAATGACGAGTATTAACATATGCATCTCTTTTGCAGTGTGTCCTCTATCTGTTCGCACTGAAAATGACCTACCCATTAACGTTCTTCCTGCTACGGGGCAACCATGAGTGTCGACATCTCACAGAGTATTTCACCTTCCACCAGGAATGTAAGTAACATTTTGCATAACAACAGAGGAGGAACTGGAGAAAAAAAATAAATTGACGCGGAGGCGTAGCTGGACAGCCATAAATAATCATCATGTCCTTTTTATTCTGACTAGTGAACCAGGCGGCTGTTGGATACGCGTGGTTTAACTTTTGTGTGATTTCGCTACCTCTGCATAACTTGAAGCAAATGCGCATTTGCCTGTTATTATCCCTTTTTATTTAAAAGGACGGAAGATTACTTGCGAATATTTCCGTTCTCAAAGTCATATTTGGTTGATATTCACAGAATCTGGAGACGGTTCGAGACGAGATAGACCTAAAATTCATATGCCATTTTGTGCATATCTTAACACTCTTTGTAACACATTTCCGAACCTGTGCATGAAAGCATTCTCCCTTTTAAAAGCAAATGGAAGTTATCGACGCACGCCTTCTTTGGTTACGCCCCTTGACCACGGTAAAAATTCATCAGTTTAGACCGACAAAGGGCTCTCCGGGGAAATCTTATTAGCGTCGCTTGTGAAATAGGATTTCACATTCTGAAGTAATTTATCAACCTAGTAGCCAAGCCTTTTCGGAAGAGCCAGACAGTTTTAGCCACGGAATTCGAAAATCCTTTTGTATCTAGAAGTCGTAGGCGGGAGAACGTTGCCATCACCACAGCCTTCAATGGGGAATAGCATGGACAGTAGTATACTATGGTCAGCGCAGTCGGATATTTTTCGTGCATACGTCGCTTTGGGGGTAAGGAATACGTTGGCTCCGATTTAAACTGCTAGCCGCATCGTCGAATTTGCTTTCAAACAGAGTAGTATGACAAATCGCCCTGTGCTTTCGGCTCTACATGGGGTTGCATCGGTCCGTTGATTTAAAATCACACACCACCAATTTCTCGATAAGCCAGCCAATTCCTAAAAAATCTTCTCGGCAAAACCAATCTTACACAACAATTTTCGAAGGCGGTCACGTTTCCTGAGCCTTTATTTTGGCCCAGTTACACAGCAGTTCTCTATTAAAAACTATAAATATTTCTGACAGCGAAGAAGTGACTAGTTTAAACGAACTGAAGGTCAGTACAAAGGCTGAGCGTAATTTCTGTCCGATTTACCTAGTCCAAAACCTCGATGGTGGACGGTAGCCAGTACAAAAAATACGTGCACGCGATTAAAAACAGTGGCTTCTTTTTGGTCCATACCGATATTTTGCGAGAAACGCTTCTAATATTCCTCTGCCTGGGATCTCACTGTTTGAATTTTTCAGGCAGGATGAAATACGGCGATGAGGTTTACGATGCCTGCATGAATGCATTCGACTGTCTGCCGCTCTCCGCTCTCATAAATCAACAGTTTCTCTGTGTGCACGGCGGACTGTCGCCAGAAATTCATACGCTGGATGATATTAAAAAGGTAAGCGCAGTGAAACAGTCTGCTGACGTTTTATGACATAGATAACCTTGCCCAGATTTAGAGAATACTAGAGGATGGAGAAGTGATAACGTAAATGAACGTTTTAAATCGAATTCAACCTTAAAATTAACAGGGCGATAATCCCGCAACATCGACTAGCACCGTGCATTGTGGTTACTGATTCCGATGACAAGTTGTTTAAGTGAGGATTTGGTGATTAACTGACTTTCGACTGCTTGCAAACTAAAAATGACGATTCCAGCCCTTATTGTCCTTCTCAATGCTTTTTTACAAGTACACCACTACAGTGTACTGCAGTATCCAAAAAAGAAGGCAAATAATAATCGTTCTCTCATTCCTAAATTCACTGAAACATTCAACCGCAAATTATTTAAATTGGAAGACAGATTTTTCATTTTTTTTCAGTTGTTTAAAATTCGAGTCTTTCAACCCTTGCAAGGGTTATTATATCGGGTAACCACCCCTGATGATTGGTGCCTATTATGATTGTCGTATATTTTTAGCAGCAAGTTATTAAAAATGATCTTCTACGCCAATCCAACCCATGTACCTTTCGGAAGGAGCAGTTTCATTGGTCCTTCGGCAGCAAATATTTCGCCCTTGTTTGGTCAGAAAACTTTACCTAGTTGTGTTCGCGTGACTGAGTCACATTAAAATTGCGCTGCAAAATAATGAGCAAAGTAGCACCCTCATGTAATTCTCTATAATCGACGGCATTTCGGGATTCTGATTAGTCTACTGTATGTCGTTTGAAACCTATTATTCCTTGAGGAATGTTAAAGACACACCTAAATTATCGTTGTACACACGATTTACTTTGTTATCCTTTAAAACGGCATTGATGACTGTGCAGATGTCAAACTATATGGAGATAGAAAGTACTACTGCTAAAATTGAACCAGAACGTTCCTGCGAGCAGTTAAGAAAAAAACTTTTTGATCGCCGAAACATAAGCATTATTTGACTAAAGTTTCGAATTCAGTCAAACCCCTCCCCTGATAGAACGACCCGCACACGCAGTAGATGTGTTGACTCATGAAATGTTAACTACGATTCTGCAAAGCGTTTTCGACTTGAGAAAATTAATTCAGTTGGGCTGTAAAGTTAATTATAATACAGCACAATCTCAAGATATTTAAGATACTGTCAGGTACCGGTTTTTGAACAAACGTCCTCTCGGCGGCATAAAAAACTGCACCCTGTAAAAAGTGAGTACTTAAGTAGTATGAGCTTTTTTCATTGACTTTCGATGCCCTCATAAATTTAAGTACATTTCGTTGAAAACGAGCAGAAAAATATTAATTCTTTTACTTCTTTACTAGAAACTTACATCTTTAAATTTTCTACTTGTAAAAAGTCTAAACCTCAGTTTTAGAAACTTTGTGATTATAAGATTTTTCAAGAACGTAAAGTGCTCGTTCATAAAACATCGTTCGTCCGTATTTACTAAAGTCTTTTGTGAAATTTAAAATGTGGATGAAATCCACTACCTGATTCTATGAAGGCCGTATGATTTCCTCTTATTAGTATGTAGAAATCTGTCATTTTCCGTACGCGGATAATATACAGCTTGCAGTTCAGAAACCCTGAAGGCAGGTGCAACGGCAAGTTGGGTTCAAAATTATCCAACATTTGGAAGAGTTTCTTTCAAACCGATTCATACCCTTCCTTCAAGCATAAACTTTGAAAAAGACATATTCATAGAGGTTTTGACAGACTTTGATAATTAATATTGACCCACCTGTGAAAAACTCGACGCATCGGTGAGATTCGAACCCACGCAGTAAGGGGAAGGCTTTAGTACAGCCAACGCTCTAGCTACCTGAGCTACGAGGCACCGCCGGACGACGCGAATTTAATCACATTTGTGTCAAGTTATCCGCCCAACCTACTGCGACGTCTGGAATCCACCAAATCTGATACAGTAAGTTGACAGGCAGGATTTCGTGAGTAAATCACCTAGAATCAACCAGATGACTACCAGGCTTACGTAATTCTTAGGTGACTTATTCAAAATCTGCCAAAACATCAATGAATTACGTGTGCCTGGTAGTCATCTGGTGGATTCTAGGTGAAGTACTGAGTAAATCCTGCCTGGGCATTCAACTTACTGTATTGGATTTGGTAGATTTCAGACGTTGTAGTATGTTGGGCGGGTCATTAATTGTCGATTGTTGGCATAATAATGACTCAGCAATTAGCCCTATCAGGGTTGTCTGTAGACGTAGTGTTCATTCGAGCACTGCGTACTGCCTGACAGGAGAGGAGGGGGGAAGGAGCGATAATCACCGAATTTGTCTATAAACTGATGGTCGGAAAACCTGGCGACTAGCGTCTAACGTGTCTGCCACCTCTGAAGATAGAGGCGACACCGCCCAGCATGAGTACAGTAGATGTGCTAACTCCTGAAATGTTAACCGAAAATCCTAAATGCGTTTTTGACTCGAAAAGATTACTTAAATAGGGTTTGTAACATCAATCACCATACAGTATAATCCCAAAATAATTCAGTTACTTCTAGATGCTGGTTTTAAAATGAACATCTTTCCTCCGCCTGCAGAAACTACACTTCGTAGAGACGACTCTTTATCTAGCATGACTTTTGCTTATTGATTTCCGATGTCGTCATAAATATGAATGTATTTCTAAAGAAACATGCATTAGAATATTCGTTCTTTTACTAATTTTAAGGCAAATTATGTCTTCAGATTTTTGTGCTTGAAGAAAGGGTAGGATTCGATTAGAAAGGATTATCTAAGTTTGATTGTTGTATTTGCTGTCTTGCAGCATAGTACGAGTACATTTCAGTGACACTGGGACACTGGGTGTGGAATGTACTTCTTTTATACTTAAATGAAGTGCATAATTCGGTTTTCGAAAACCTTTTCCGATTCTTGGCTAATTTTGAAGCCGGCCTGCCCTTACTCTTGGATACGGAGTTTCCAAACTACATGCTGCATGCTTTCCGTGTGCGGAAAGCCATACGTTTCCATATGCTGTTAAGAACAGACCTTATGGGGTTCAAAAATTTAGCATTGGACATGAGCTCTATCTGAAATGTTTCAAGCAACATTAGTAAATGCAAAAACGCGATTTTTTTTGAACGGACATTTCATGCACATTTAAAACTGAAATTACACCCTTCCTTTAAATACAAAACTTAAAGAAAACATATTTTTTTCAGATGAAAAAAAGAATAAATATTGCTATGCATATATTCTAAGAAATACATTTGAATTGATAAGGCCATCGAAAATCAGCGACAAAAATCTATCCTACTTAAGTAGTGTTTTTGCTGTGAAGTTTTTACAGGCGACAATCTTGAGGTTCGGTCAAAAGCCGGCATCCTGATGGAACTGAATTATCTTGGGCTTATGCTGCAAGGTGGTTAATTCTACAACCATACTTAAGTAACCTTTTCGTTTCGAACACGCATTTTAGAATTTTAGCTAACGTTTCATGATCTAGCACATCTGCTGTTAAAGTCCGGCCGGATGAGCCGCGACTTCAGCTCTGATGCCTTCTCTCTGTGCACTGGTGTCGAACCATTCGCTTCTAGAATATTCTTCCAATTTCTCTGATGAAATTGTCTTGCTGTAAGCACACCCGATCCGGTGGACGACGACAGACATCTCCTGTATTGGTAGTGGATCATTTGGCCTTTTCACCTGGCGACGGACGGTAGCCACGAAAGAAGGCGGTTTAGAATGTCTTTTAACTCAATTAATTGCATCGATAGGTGTCGATGAAACACAATTACGCAAGTGTGTTTGCGATGAATGGGTTGGTGTCGCTGGGGCTCCGTACCTATGTCGTATTCGTCACTAATTCGCGCTCACCTTAGCTTTCGGGCTACTTAAATGTTTACGACAATACAATAAAGTCCTCTTCAGCCTAACTATACTGATGCCTACAAACCAGGTTACTTTCAAAGCGTCCCAAGCCTAAATATTTGGTTCACTTCTGGAAAAAGCTAAGGCAGTCGCAATAACTCTTAAAATGATTTCGACAGAAATCTGACTTCATTTATAGGAGTATGGACAAAAGTGAAACCAATATAAATTGCTCCATTTGCACGTGATTTACGCAGCAGTGTTGAGCGATGCTTAACCAGTAACTAACATCCTACTGTACCCCACTTAAGCTCTCTCGATCATGCCTTACTCTGATCGGCATCAGAAGGTTCCTTCGATAATACTTTCTGCTGTATTAATAACTGCATTTTCACTGTCTAATTAGCGTTGGTTTTATTTGCGAGCTGGCGTATTTTACGGACTTCGAAAAAAAAGGTTTTATTAGTTCAATGACAGACCACTTTGCGTTCGCCACGACAGCCTGAAAAGAATCTGCGTAAGGAGATACTGTGTTTTAGCCTGGCGCGAAAGCTGCGCGCAGAAAGGTAGATTGTCATCGCTTTGTCATTCCTTCCGGACCAGCGCGCTTCCAGATTTCTTCGTCTTTACTCCCCAACTGGGCACTTTTATCTGGCGTGATGTTGTACATGCTGGCGCGACCTCGCCCTTGTTCACGACTGGCGACTACTCATATTTAAGTTGGCGCTCTTCGTGCAGATTTTGAGAGGGAACTTACTGAGTCAACTTGTCCATCGAGGTAGCCCTTGTTGCGTGCGGTGATTAGTTTTTCCTGCCACTGAATGGGAGAGAAGTCTGTCTCATTGTGCGCGAGAACTGATAATGCAGGAGAAATGTCACAAAACCCTCAGAGGTAACTCCTATTGCACGAAAAATTGCAAATTTTCAGTATGCAATATCCGTTGTATAGGAAATTTCGTCAAATTGTTTAGAAATAGTCGAAATGCCCTACTAGGCAACCGAGTTACTTAACTCTACTTAAGTCCTTAAAAATAAATGAGAAAGAAACTATGTCACGCGGAAGGTGAGACCGTGGACAAGGCTTCAAAAATTTACTATTGGCTTATTGCATTCTCACATTGGTAAGCGGAACAGAAAAAAATACGGTAAAACGCTCGTTTCTATATATTGGTAAATTTTACAAGTGGTCTTGAGGGAACTTTAGTCTACTAACGCTATCCAGGAATCAGCAGTATCTAAAGGTCTCTTGGTCGCAGATTTTACTAGCAGCGGCTTAAGAAATTTTGATGCAATATTCTGTTTAGTGGGAAAAGCATCGTTTTTCTAAGTTATTTTTATATGTGATAGCGCTTGATTATGGTAGATTTGATTTGTAGTCTGTTATTGTCGGTCTCAGTCCATTTTCAGAGGATGAGTCTCCTCTTGCTGTTATTCGACAAAACGTCCTTTGTGTAACCTTCTATGTATTGGGTTTATTAAATGAAATAACCTCGCCGATATGGATTGAGGTTTACATCAAGAACCCGTGGTAAACTCACACCATTTCCACAATTCGCACGACAATGCAGCCATGCATCACCTTTCTTAGATGGGTTCAAAGAAGAAATTTAAGGATTTATCTTATAAATAATATAAATAAATTTTAATTTAATGCCAGTTTACAGGCATTGTACATGAATTTGCCTTGAATTTAATGACAGTTTTGATGCATCAGGCAAAATCTTAGTCCTGATCTCCCTTTTTTAAATTTTCCGCATCTCCTCCTTATTTGTAGGCAGTGGCTTATTAACTCGAATGCGTCCCTGTGTAAGTCGCTTTGTGCTAAGTCTAAGCATTGCGTTTCTCGTTTACTCAGTACATGCTAGCAACAGTTAAGCCCCCAAAACCCATCCTCTCACAAACTCAGCGAACTGCGTAGTAATGATGTGCCTTGGTATCTGGTGGATGCTTCTTAAGTATCCGTCTGAGTGTTGAAGTCAATGGAGTTGTAAAACAGAACGGCGTTCATAACACCGTTTGCTATGCTTTGCCGTACAGTATCACATAAATTTACGAATGAAAAATGTCACGTTGACCCAACTGCGAAAAACTCGGTGCCTAAGCAGGATTTGAACCCAAGACAGTAACGCTCTAACCATCTACGAGGCCTCAATAAACGACGCAAGTTTACCCACATTTGGGTCAAGTTTTCTCGACCAACCTACAGTCAACTGACTGCCCAAGCAGGATTTCCTAAGTAGTACATTAAGAATCCAGCAGATGGCTAACAGGTTCACGTAATTCAGAAATCTGCCAAAACACCTCTGAATTACGTGAGTATGACCGATGAGATGATCAGATCCGCACCTAGGTGTGCCACCACACCCCCTGGTCTACAACAAACATTTCACCAGGATTCCAACTATCAACAACAGCAACTGCAATAAAGGGATGACTGCAAGAGAACTCTCAGTGCACACCAGGCTATGAGGACCACGACTTGTTGATCATGGCATAACAGACGTCCGGAAGGGTGAAAGGCAGCCCTTTGTTTAGCCTCGGCAATTACCCTTCAAAGGCTGGGTAACTAGTCAGTCATTAGCTATGAGACACTGCCCTACCGACCATCTGAGGTTCACAGTTCGACGGTTTTGTTGTCTATTCTACAGCAGATGTGTTGACCCATAAAATGCTAGCCAAACTTCTGGAAGGAGTTTTAGACTCAAAAAATTGTTCAAGTTGGGTTGAAATATTTAACATTGTGTAGCGTAATTCCGTAGTAATTCAGTTATCTCAGGATGCCGGTGATTAGATGAGCTTTTGTAACCGCCTGCAGAAACCCGTCCTCTGCAAAAGAGAATACTCAAGTAGTATGAAATTTTTCTCATCGATTTTTGATGCCTATATAAATTTGAGTACATTTATAGGAAACAAGCATAAAAATACTTACTCCTTTATCCAGTTGGTGGAAAATTACGTCTTCATCGAATGCTTTACTGGAAGGAAGAGCATAAGTCGACTAAAAAAACTTTAGAGTTCCTGAAGAATTTTGAGCTGGACCTAGAGTTACACGTGCTTTCAAGTTTTCCAAACCACGGGCTGTATATTTTCCGGTTTTCATAAAATGTGACGAGTAATTTGAGCCATATTGTTAACTTTACAAGCAATATTGATAAATGAAAAGACACGATGTCCTATGAACGGGAATTTCACGGACGTGGAATATCTCATAATTATGAACTCATTGAAAGCGAATTATGCCTTTCCTTCAGGTACAACATTTGAAGAAGATGTAATTGTCTACCAAATGAGTCGAAGAATTCATATTTTAATGCACGCTTTCTACCAAATATACTTGATTTCATAAAGGCATTGAAAGTCGGTGAGAAAAATTCATACTACTTTAGCAGTCATTTTTACAGACTGTGGGTTTCCGTAGGCGGTCCAAAAGAAGTTCATTTAGTCGCCGGCATCCTACAGTAATTGAATTATTGTGTAATTAGGCTGCATGATTATTATTATTACAACCATACTTGAGTAATCGCTTGAGTTTAAAACTCCTTCCAGAATTTCAGCTAACATTTCTTTAATTTATGTCCAGTTCTGGTATCTAATAAATCTTTTAAAAACCATTTTGTGATACTGACTGGGCTTTAGCAGGAAATGTTAAAAAAACATCAAATATAAGGCTTGAGATAAATTTCTTATTTGGCAACGATCGATGCGGCCTCCGCGTTGTCGAGTGAGACTCAGTCTAGTGCACTTGCAGGCGATGGACAACGAACTCGGGATTTAGCGATAGAACCTTGGGCAACCTACCACTCTGTAACCAAGTAGCCCAAATTCCAAACCAAGGTAAGCTGAATTGGGGTTTGGTGTGGCCGACTGACGAAGGCTAATACATTGGAAATGGCCATCTCAGACCGCATTGTTTTTATCATTATTTCATACCCCACAGTGGAACGCTTATACGACATCCACCTGTCTCATGCACACACGGGTGAGAGGTAAAAATTTAATAAGATACTCAATTTGCCTTGCTTAATTTCCGAGGAAATTAATGCGCGAACTTGGAGTAACTCTTTCGAAACAGGCCTTTTCAGGCACGGTCCGAAATTTGATATGAATATTTGAGCTGAAATCCATCAGCTACTGCGGAATAACCGCTTAATATTCACAAACCGCCAACAGGCAGCCAGTAGTATAGCATTGTGCAATAATTTACCGTACTAACAACACAGGTATTAGCTAAAAGCCCAGACACACGTGTTTCGCCGATCTTATGCCGCAGCTTGACGCAGCTGCAAGGGGTTCGGCTCGTCAATGGGTCCCCCAGCTTTCCCCGTGTGTTTTCTGGTATATGAACTCCAGTTTCAACTTGCCTTGTTTAATTTCCGAGGAAATTGATGCGCGAACTTGGAGTAACTCTTTCGAAACAGGCCTTTTCAGGCAAGTTGAAACTGGAGTTCATATACCAGAAAACACACGGGGAAGGCTGGGGGACCCACTGACGAGCCGAACCCCTCGCAGCTGCGTCAGGCAGCGGCACAAGATCGGCGAAACACGCGTGTCTGGGCTTTTAGCTAATACCTGTGTTGTTCGTACGGTAAATTATTGCACAAGATACTCAATTACTAGTTGGGGACTTCATGTTTTCGTGAAAAGTCACACTAAACTTCTTGTCACATTCTCTCCCAAATTTTATGCCGAATCTGATTTTTCATTAAGAAAACCAACAGGCCGATGTCAGCGCAATTGCGATCTCAGGGAGGTTAGAGGCACTATCGATAAAACAGCGTCTTTAATTGTCTGGCGTTCCCAATTGAATGTGCTATTCTGTAACCGCTGCGATACTTTTGCAAAAAACAGTACCCTTAGCCTAATTTTGTATCTTATGAGGGATTCAAGTGTGAATGCGAAACGTTAGGCGAATAAAGCCTTGTTCGAGCAACCATGTGAGTTTCTGATGACTACGAATTTGAGAAAAGTTTAGCACAGGTTTCCTTAACACCACTGTCTTCCTTTCTCTTGGCAGTTTTCCCGTACAGCCCAACTTTGAGCAAAGATTTCGGCATGCCTGCCATTTGGGCCACCATATAAATACTAAGACGCTGATTTTATTCGGTCTAGTAGAGTATTTTTGTCAGGAAACGCTAAACCACTCCTTTGGAACTTATGGTTCTACGAATAAACGACGGTGACTGCGCTAGCAGACAAAGCGTTTTTGCCTAACTCCACTTGATCAAAAGTAAATTTTTGAGTGGGGCTTTCGCTGCCGAGTTAATTCACCTGCGAGTAATAAGTTCATGTATAATTTGGCGCTTTTGATGTCTGTCTCCAAGTCTTGAACGCTCACTCATGACCTATTGAGATGAGATATAGAGGCATATGACCAGTCCACTCGCCTGAGCGTAAGGTGAGTAGGCCACCTAATTCTTTGTCTATGATGCGTGGTATTCTCTTAGTCATAATCAAATAAAACAAAAACATCACTCAAATAAAAAAAAGTTAATTCAGAGTATGCACGTACTCCACTGGATTAATACTAGATTTTTTGAGTGGGACTTCCGCTGCCGAGTTCAGTCACCTGTGAGTAATAAGTTCCTGTCTCATTTGACGGTTTTAGTGTCTATCTTTACAGTGCGTGACCGATATCATAAAATGTTGGTCAAAATTCAAAAAATCGTTTTAGATTAGGAAGGACTACTTAGGTGGGGTTGTAATACTGATTAGCGTGCGGCATAATCCCAAAATACTTCGGACTCGCCGGGATGTCGGCTCTTGGATTCCCGCCTTCTGAACCTTCTGCAGAAACCGTACACGGTAAAAAAGTTACTGCTCAAGTAGGATAATTTTTCATATGGATTTTCGATGGTCTAATAAATTCCAATCTACTTTATTCAAAACGTGCACAAAATAAGTTTTCTTTTACTCGTTTGGTAGGAAATAACATTGTCTTTGCATTTTATGCACGAAGAAAGTGTATGTTTAGGTTTTAAAAACGTTTCCCAATTCCCGAATATTTTTTAGCCTGATCTGCCATTGAATCAGTGTTCAGCGATTTCAGTTAACAGAGTGCATATTTTCCGTGTGTGGAAGAGCATTTATTTCTCTGTGCCTTTAAGAAGACAACACATAAAGTTCATGCATTTTTGATGAGAATTTTCGATGGTCTTATAAATTCAAATATAGTTTATAGAAATCATTCACAAAAATAAGTTTTCTTTTATACCTTTGGTAGGAAATAACATTGGCTTTGCATTTGATGTATCAAGACAGTGTATATTTTGGTTTAAAAAGATTCATAATTATGAGATTTTTAAGACCGTGCAATGTCCATTTAATGAGCATCAGTGGGAAACGTACATCTGCGTCTTGTATGCATGAACATTGCACAGTCTTAAAAATCTCATAATTAGAAATCTTTTTTGAACGAAAATGTACATTTTTTGTGCATAAAATGCAAAGACAATGTTAGTTCCTACCAAAGGTATAAAATAAAACTTATTTTTCTGAACGTTTTCTATAAAATATATTTACATTTAAAAGACCATCGAAAATACTTATGAAAAATGCATGCTATTTAGGTTATATTGTTTTTACGGTGTGCGGTTTCCGCAGAAGGTCCAGAAGGAGTGAATCCAAGGGCCGACATCCCGGCAAGTCCGAAGTATTGTGGGATTATATTGCACGCTAATCAGTATTACAACCCCACCTAAGTAATCCTTCCTAATCGAAAACGATTTTCAGAATTTTGGCCAACATTTTATGAGGTCGGTCACGCACTGAAAGTCGTGAATGCTCACTCTTGACCCAATAAAATGAGCCATAGAGGCATACGGTTAGTGTGAAATACTCGCCTGAGCTTAATTTGAGCGGACTACCTAAGTCTTTGTTTAAGACGAGTGCTGCGCTCTTGGTCATAATCAAATTGAACAAAAATATCACCCAAACAAGCGAAGTTAATGCAGTGTGTGTACGTAGACTCCCTCTGTCGGTAAAAAATTTAAGAATGGACGATGGTTTCAAGTAACCAATATTTCAATCATGAAATGCATTTTAGTTCTCTCTAATGATTAACCATCATCATCGCATTTATCGTCCGAGTGAACCTAGGACTGGAAATGGTAAATTTCTGGCGTTTCGTCCCGCGGCAGTTGATTAACTTGTAAACGAATCCTTGTGCGGCCGAGACAGCAATACTTTACGAATTATCATTTCCATTTAGTCTCTAATTACAACGTCCACTCTGGCCGGGAACGCATAATTAGTTTAATGGTCAGTAAATACTTTGTCTCCATATTCAATCTGCACATCACTGATCACAGTAAAAATTACATGGGTCGCTGACAGTCGTTATTAAATAACTGACTGGGGAGGCTTTATGTGAAATTAATTATGAAATTGGAATCTCGATTGTTACCTATCCGAGGGAGAGAACAATTATTGCAGCATTAAACGATCTCATTTTTCTTACCTACTGCATTTGACCCCAAAACAGTACATTGGCGGCAAACGGTTCATTTCCGGCCGAATTCGCAATGTCCACCTGACTGCGCCTTCTGTTCTTCCTTAGATGGATCGATTTCGTGAACCGCCAACTCAGGGCGCAATGTGTGACCTCCTGTGGTCAGACCCCACGGAGGATTTTGGACAGGAGCGGGGCACCTCGCATTACTCACCCAATTCCGTTCGTGGATGTTCCTACTTCTACTCCTACGCTGCCGTCTGTCACTTTCTTCAGACAAATAATCTACTCTGTCTCATCCGAGCCCACGAAGCCCAGGATGCGGGGTAAGCCGGTGTCGGAGGTTTGGGCAAATGCAGATGGCAGGCATTTGTTTTGGAAGCATTTCCTAATCAGCATGAATGTCAAAACTCATTCGAGGAGCCGTCCGTGGAAATGATGGTAACTCAGCAGCGCTTTCAGAGACACGGACAGAAGATTGGTTTCTCAGTATTTTAGCCGATTCGTGTTCATGCATGCGGGTTTTGAGCCTTCTTACGGTCAAAACTGCTTAGTGAAAAGCAAATCGAATGGCGGCAGCGGTTCAGTATGAATATCAAAACTCATTCGAAGAGCCGTCCGTAGAAATGATGGTGACCAAGCGGCACTCAGAAGGCCGTTGAACTAATCAACGGAGGAGGCTGTGGGCCTTTGTGAATGTGAGGTTACTGCCCTGCTGTTAGAGTTCGCATCGGTTTCTATGAAAAGAAGCCACGTTGTTTCATTGTAACATAAGATTGGTCTATCAGTCGTATAACCGATTCTTGTTCGTGCATGCGGGCTTTAGGCCTTCTTACGCTCAAAACTGCTTGATGAAGAGAAAATCGAATAGCGGCAGCGGTTCGGTTGGATTTAGACAACGTTGTCTGGCGCTTGTGCAACCTACCACTCTGTATCCAAGTAACCCCTATTCTAACCCAAGTTAATCCTCATTGGGATTTGGTGTGGCCGACCGACTAAGGCTCATAAATCGGAAATGACCATCTGAAACTGCCTTGTCTTCATCATTAATACGTCCCCCCCCCCGGGAGAGCGTTTTTACGGTATCTGAGCCACAAAAATGTGATAAGTTACTCAATTACTAGTTGGTGACTTCATGCTCTCGTGAAAAGTAGCGCGACTCTTCCCGTCGTTGAGAGGCTGGCTGAAAGCATCGCCTAATCAACAAGAATATGGAAACGCATAGAAATGATGGTGACTAAGCGGCACTTAGAAGGTCGTTGAACTAATTGACGGGAGAAACTCTGAGCCTGTGTTTTCTTTGTGAATTTGAGGTTTGAGTTCCCATCGGTTTCCATGAACTAAAGCCACTTTGTTTCATTGCAACATAAAATTGGTCTCTCAGTCGTTTTACCGATTCTTGTTCATGCATGCAGGCTTTGAGCCTTCTTACGGTCAAGACTGTTTAATGAAAACTAAGTCGAATATCGGCAGTGGTTCGGTTGGATTTAGACAACGTTGGCTGCGCTTATGTTTGGTTGAGTAAACGCGAACTAAGTCCGAAACCGCATCGTTCGCATACATCCTGACCCCAGCCAGTGCATAAAAGTGCCCTTCAAGAAAGGCCTACTACTATTTTAAGTTAGAATTATTTTATCAAACGCTGTTGCAAAACGCAGGGAATAATGTGATTCTACAAATGAAAATATTCGCAGGATACAAAGTTTTTTAAATAAATAAATAACTGCAAAATTCCTCTAAGGAGGCGTGAAACTTTTGAGTGAAATGAGTCACAGTTAATCGCATCATGTAATAAGGATATCTGAAAGTAACATTCTGCCTACGTGCATTTTTATAAAGCCAGTAAAACAATACGCTGAGAGACTTTTATAAACCCATAAGACGACTTTTTCCCCAAATTCCCTCATTAAACTGGTAGGTTTTAGGTCTGGAAAAGAAACTGTGAGAATGTGAGTCCAATGCTCTATTGTTTGAGTTCTCATCGGTTTCCATGAACTAACGTCACGTTGTTTCATTGTAACACAAGATTGGTCTCTCATTTATATAATCGATTCTTGTTCATGCATGCGGGTTTTGAGCCTTCTTACGGTCAAAATTGCTTGGTAAAAAGCGAATCAAATATTGGCAGCGGTTCGGTTGAATATAGACAACATTGGCTGGTGCTTATTTTTGGTTGAGTAAGCGCGAACTACGTCCGAAACCGCATCGTTCGCATTCATCCTGACCCCAGCCAGTGCATAAAATTACCCTTCAAAGGGCAGGGAACAATATGATTCACAAATTAAAATATTCGCAGGAAACGAGGTCTTTTTTAAATAAAATAAATAACTAACTGTATGCGTAAAGATTCGAGGTCCAGACATTGTATCGCGTTCATCCTCTCTCGAAGAAGACGAGGAAGAAGAGAGGGCGAATTCATGGACCATATTGTATTCGAACTGACGTTTCGGAAGCTTCCTCGTTTCCATCGTCAGAGTAGCGTAAACGTAAATTCCTCGAAGGAAGCGTGAATCATTCGTGTGAAATGAGTCACAACTAATCGCACTATGTAATAAGGGTATCTGAAAGTAACTTTCTGCCTACGTGCATTTTTATAAAGCCAGTAAAACAACACGCTGATAGACTTTTACAAACCCATAAGACGACTTTTTACCCAACTTCCCTCGCTAAACTGGTTGGTCTTAGGTCTGGAAAACAAATCACTGTAAACAATCGAAAAAGTTTGTGCCCGCGTCAAAACCAGCGCCATCTCCGTCTTCTAACCCATATTTCCATTGTTTGTAGAGATCAGCCCCATGCGCTCCATAAAAAGCTAATTCTACAGTTTCCGAAATCCAGTTTATGCTCGAGATATAAATTAATGTCGAGCCTCAATTTCGGGATTTGCTTGCATGATGACGAGCGAATGAATCATTTGAAACCCCCTGTTTATCATAAAACACGTATGCTGAAGTCATTTTATATTATGGGAGTAACCATCTGGTGTCTCATAAACGAAGTGATATCAATAGCCTAGTATGTCTAACAGAAACCCATTGCCTTTTATGGCGATAATTACCGAGCGTAAACAAATCAACACTTGGTCTTGCTCG
>CACRXP010000044.1:377767-421938 GCA_902702965.1 Spirometra erinaceieuropaei | reverse complement strand
CCACCACCATACCCCTGATCCATAACAGACACCAGGCCAGGAGTTTCAACCACAACCAAGGGGACGGCAGGGATCACAGTTGATCCGGCGTGAGCCTGCAATCGGGCCCTCCAACGCTCCCAAAATGCTGGATTTTGTGACTGGTGCACAGTAGGGAGGCCAGACCACTTGCCAATAGAAGTCTCGTAAAAGACTGAAGCAGGACGCAAATGCCACAATAAGAGAGTCTCATCACCGATTCCTGCAAGTTTAAGAAGATCTGCATATTTTTCAAACAGTGTAGGTTAAGGTCATTTGCAATCTTCTCAAAAACGGTGTAAAAAATTCAGTATATCGCAACCGGGTGAACGTGACATAATCCGTATATGTTGACACAGGGGTTACCCAGTCGTCTAATTCCTTCTTTTGAGAGTTTAAAGCTAGGAACCGAGTGTAATACACTCGTTGTCCTTCCCGAAAAAAATCGTAAAATCTTTAAATATAAATAAAATATCGGACGAAATTTACTATATTTTATAAAGCATCAACCACCTGACCTCCGATCTCAAGAAAGCTGGCGTATTTATATAAATGTTCTTTAAAAGCAGAACATGGGGCTCGCGGCCTACGGATCACGCGGTTGTCACCTTCAGCCTCGTCGAATTTGAATGTATGGCCTGATCTAGTCGAGTGAGCTCCAACTTAGGAGCTGACGTCATTTCGCCGCACTGCTGCGGTGTGTTCAGTCATTCGCGTTTGTAGCTGTCCGGTTTTTTGATATAATTGATTGGTCCGCAACTATACCAGACTGTACAAACGACCCCAGATGTTTCTTACCGTGACAGCCCTCCAACACTATGTTTGCGGATTACTACATTCGTTAGAGAGTAAAAAGCGCCTTCTTATCGACTCTATACATAAAATGGGTTACTGTATGGTCTTTTGAAAGTAACTCACAAATTTATTTGTAGCGTCCTAAATATTTATGAAGCAAAAATTGACACTCGCTCTCTAATAATGGCCCTACAGGGGGGTTTTGCTCCCAGTAAACCGTGTTATTTTACACTGACTATTCAGAGGCACTGTTCTGTCACTAACCATATACAGTAGATGTGCTAACTCATGAAATGTCAACCAAAATTTCGAAATGCGTTCTCGTTTCGAAAAGATAAATTAAGTAGTGTTGTAAAACTAATCATGATGCGACATAAATCTATAATGATCCAGTTACCTCAGGGTGTCCGGTTTCGAAAGAACTTATTTTCGGCTGCATTCAAGATCTTTACTCTGCATCATATGACTACTGAAGTGGTATGCAATTTTCTCATTGATTTTCGATGCCCTTGAAAATTCAATTATATTTCATGGAAAATATGCCCAAAACTATTCATTCTTTCACTTATTCGGTAGAAAATCACGTCTTCTTTCAATTTCATACTCAAAAAGAGTATAATTCGGTTTTTAAAATGTCTCTAATTGTGAGATTTTTTAATATCGTTAAATGGCCGTTCATGAAACGTCATGTATCTGCATTTACGAATGTGGCTTATAAAGTTAACAATATTGCTCAAATCCATTGCTTGATTTTATGAACCTCATATGGTCTCCTCTTAACACTGTAGAGAAATGCATGGTTTTCCGTACACGCAAAATATACAGCTTGTATTTTTGAAACCCTGAATGCAAGTGTAACATCAGGTGGGGTTCAAAATTATTCGGGAATCAGAAAAGTTTGTAAACCGAACTATACTCTTCTTTTGAGTATGAAATTGGAAGAAGACGTGATTTTCTACCGAATAAGTGAAAGAATGAATATTTTTGTGCATGTTTTCCATGACATATAATTGAACTTTCAAGGACATCGAAAATCAATGAGAAGAGTGCATGCTACTTAGGTAGTCATTTTTTGCAGAGTATAGATCTTGCATGCAGCAGAAAATACGTTCTTTCCAAAGCCGACACCCTGAGGTAACTGGATCATTATAGATTTATGCTGCAGCATGATTAGGTTTACAACACTACTTAATTTATCTTTTCGAAACGAGAACGCATTTCGAAATTTTGGTTGACATTTCATGAGTTAGCACATCCACTGTACAAGAAATTCATCCCATTAATCTTCATAATACCTGCTAACGAATTGCAGGGTAGGGCTTCTGCTATTAATTTGTGCACCCGATCAAAGCCATGGAAGGCGTTTGAATGTCTTCTTACCGCGTTGTGGGTGCTCTCTGTATTATTGCTTGTGTAGCGTACCAGTGCTTCTCAAAAAATCTCAAAGCAGTATCAGCTGACTGTCGGTTGCCATATTTTCTTGGGCACAAAGCTAGCTTTTCCATTTTAAGTACACTTTTGTTAGTGTCCTTTCATGTTGAAGATGACATAGGCATGATAGCTTGGTCTGACACCTTCAACAATATAAGACATTTCCTGGATGTGAGAGTATGTCATCTTTTAGTTATACCTGTTCTGATCCTCTTTGGCATTGATGTTCAAGATCTATTCCACTTTGGAAAAAACTATGTATGCCTCGAATAAGCGTGCTACTTAAAGTAACGACAGTTCACACCCTGCATGTCAATCGCAATATAAAGCGACCGTCGTTACTTCAAGATGGTCGGAGGAAGTCAGTAGTCTTCCAAGACGAAGAAGCGTCAAAGGCTATTGCTCGTATTGGAATATGAAACCTCGAGGAGTTCTGGGGTCCGCCTTTTGCTGGCAGCAAGGATGACGTCTTTGTTGTGGCGTTTGAAACAATGGCCACTTTCAAGTCCATGTGCAGAGAGTAGAATCATGGGATCGTGAAACTGGCCGGCTCCCCATTTTCAAAGCGTAAAATGAACTTAATCGACCACGCATCTGCAGTGGCAGGTCGAGTTGGTCGGCCCGATATTGATCGATTTTTTTTCGCCCGCTGCCTCGGCCTCTCGGGAAATGGTTGGTGGGCGTTCTGTCTGTGTGCTTTGTGAGTCACCGCTTCGTCGGGGGGGAGGTGATCGAACCTTTGTCGAACGGTCAGTCTGGTGATTCGTCTTCTTCTTCACCGAGAAGACTCGCCGTCGGCCTGTGTATGCATGTTAAACTGAGACTGTTGCCTGCAAATGTACCTAAATCGGTCTAACCAACTCTCTGAGCTGAGGCCATTGCAGATAATCCACCAGACCGTCTACAACAGACGATCCAACCTTGTATGATGAAACACCAAACCGAAATAATCGTATCGGACTAAACCAACATAAATAGGTGCAGTAGGTACTCTTCCTATGCCACAGATGCTTAGGGTCTTTCATCCGATCCTTACCCACCTTAGTTTACCCCTAATTAAAAGTTCGAGATTTATTGCCAAGCGACGGCGCATATTTCTAAGACTTGAAATATAGCTTAATTCGGGTTCATAAACCATAATTTATGGCGCGATTTTCTACGTGGACGATTTTGCCGCATGGTATTATGTTTCCGACTATTGACCATGTGATTCCAGCGCATGACACACATAATCCTAAATCGAGTTCCAGTTTTTTGGATCTAAATATTTTCTAACTAATAAAGGTATGGGACGGAATTTTCGTTTCGGCGTTTCGATAGATGCGGTTTTGTGAGCAAAATATATAAAATTGTAGCTAAAAATACATATGTGCTAAAATGTTTTCATTGACAAAGGTACTTCAAAGCCCCACGGTTGTCATAAATTAAAAGATGTTAAATATTTTCGTGGTCATATATGATCACTAGATTATGCAATTCATATCAGCATCTGTGTTTTTAAAATCGCTTCTTCTAAAAGACAACCTATAGTGAACTTCTACACATTCGGGTTTGATTCGATGCGATTTAGACCCAAATGAATTTTTGTGGATAGGTCATCGTGGGTAAAAGATGGGATTTCTGTCTGGAAAGCATAAACGCACAACATATCATATGAGCATTATTTTCAATTATCCATTTTGATTTCAGCAAAAAATTTATGTGCAAATTTATGTGCAGTATACTATACTTTTGAGTCGCCGGACTCTCTCTATGTCCCCTGGGGCCGGAAATATGCAAGGACGCCGACAGGCAGAGCTCGTCAAAATACATTTAGACATTTAACTTCTTCAATCATAACGACGCCTTGAGAACCATTTCTTTGTGAGCTAAAGACGGCGTTGTTAGCAGGTTTTGGAAGCCTTCAGTAGAGTGTACTAAATACCAATTAAAAATGGGTCAAGTTTAACAAATGCTGAGGAAGTTAGCCCATACGGACATCCGATGAATCGACATGTTTGAAGGGCTAGCTGGAGCACGGAACAGACCACTTGAGCCGGAGATCCTTTCAGAAACTGCCGGTCTAGTTAACCGTCAACAACAAACAGGTTTTTAAAAAATAACTTTACATACAGCTGGCACAAAATTCTAGAATGCGTTTCAGATTAAAACGGATTGCTTAAGTGGTGTTGGTATGTTAGTTGCTATGCAACTGAACCCTATAACCTGTCGAACTCCGCAGGATGCCAATCAAAAAATGGGTCAAGTTTAACAAATGTGGGATTGCAGGGATGACAGTTGCAAACACGTGTCGAACACAGACTCACCCGACGAAGGAGTTCACGTCTCGTTGACGAATAGCGCAACAACAAAATTATGAAAGGGTGATTTTGTGGAATTTTACCGACTGGACAAAGAAATGTGAGATGGACAAGTATATGTTGGCATCTGGGAAAGGTCTCTAAGAATTACTGGAATCATCGTTTACCAGATCTGGTGCAGTTGCTGACAGAGATGTTACGTCAAAGAAACCGGGAGATTATTGCAAACGCGGATGGCTGAGCACGCAACAGCGGTGAGAAGGAAAGACGGCAGCTCCCAAGTTGCGGCTCATTCAACGGTACCCGATCATATTTTCAGCTTTCAAGATGCCGAAATCCTCCCAAGAGATGACAACCGCGTGAACCATGAGCTGCTCGTATCATGGTACTTGGGCCCGCAAGGACCTCCCGATACCATATTCGGTGCTGAGACATTTCCTACGCAGGTAAACCAGTCACCTGGGTAGGGCGGAGGCGAGTAACAATTCCAATCATTCAAATGGCCAAGTTCTCATCATGCCAACATCCAATACCGATGATCAAATTGCGACCACTGACGACTTGGACACGGAGTGATGAATCATCATCGTCTCACCTTCAGCGGTGATCGCGATAGACGATTATAATAGTGCGCGTGTGATCCCATGGTAACTACATACTGCAAAAACCGCAGTCTTTGTGCCTCCACTACCCTTATGTGTGATCGTCCCTGGTGATGGGATCGAGTGAGAATCTAAAACGTCAGACCAATGAATTTTCTGTTCTACTCCTTGCTTCTTCTTCTTCTTCTTCCTCTTCTTCTTCTTCTTCTTCTTCTTCTTCGGAGCTCTCTCTCTTATTTCTGGAGGGAGAAAATCTGGAAACAGCAGAACATTTAAAAAAAACTTGCGTAATTTGGCGGGAAATGCTTGTAATGAATATCTTGAAATAACACATAATACTGGCTGAGCGTTGCGGGGCGGCAACGTATACGCGGTCTCTTATTAAAAGAATTAAGAACACCAAAGGCCAAACAGGGGAATTTACCAATATGGTTTAGTTGTAGACAGCCGTTTTCAACACCGGACAATTTATCGACTGCATTTCAATGAACACACCATCCAGTTGCCTTAATGTAGTCCGTTATTTCCTACGTACAAATCGTCGAGGATCGCAGAGATTTTTCCAACTCGATAATTAATTAATCGATATACGCTCATCATACGCGCAAGAGGCGAGCTTTTTTATTTGTTGAAGCATTACAAAAAGTCTAACTGGTATAGAGGCTATCGGCATTAATCTAAGAAGATATGTGCATCGTTCTTAGTATCTGTTTCATTTATCTACTTTTTAGTAGCTCCCCCAAAGAAGCTCTTGTTGTTTTTGTATTTCCTAGGTACAAAATGTATCGCAAGAATCAGCAGACAGGCTTTCCGGCACTTATCACCCTGTTTTCCGCCCCAAACTACCTGGATGTGTATAACAACAAAGGTGTGAAACCTCTTTTTTAAATATTATTATTTTAACCTTCTGGTTTATAGACTACTATTTGATAAACATCAGAAAAACATGCACCCGACCGCGCCGTTTGTGAAATGGACTCATTTTATGGGGGCTGCTGGGATTTTTTCTGAAAAATGTTGCACTTATGTAGTGGACTTATCAGACTTTAAAGAAAGTCAACGTTCTTCTTCCAGAATTACGCGGTTGTTTCATTATTTGCGTTCTTTGTGAAGCTAACAGCAAGACTGAAATGGGAAATTGAGTTGCTTCAAATAAATAGTAAGTACCAAGACGGTACACGCATGCAATCTCCAACAATGCGAATCATGATTAGGACCGGCTGCCACTCCTGAAACAACAGTAGTGCAAAACATACAAATCCTTTCGGAAAACGTGAACTGTTTTTACTTCTTACCCGCACAGTCAGTAAAACGGTGCATTCCTTAAAAATGGCAAGGCCTCTGCCTTTCCCTAAAAACGTCTGAACAAATTCGACATTCGAAATTGTCTTTATTAGCAGACATGTTCTGCTTTGCTTTAAACGTTCGTGTCATATATTATTCATAAAAATACACTTGCTTGAATTGTTTTTTTTTGAGCGAACCTTTCCAGTAAAGACGATAAATTTTCTCTTCTTTTATACGATTAATCTTTTGTAGATTTTTGGCTGAAAAACTCCGCACAATTTTTACTTAGGTGTTTACTTCCCTATTCCGCATAAATCAAAAATCAAAACATCTTGAAGAGCCATTAAGTCGAGTGCTCAATTATTCGCTATTTTTGAAAATAAAGTTGTGTTGAACTACTGTTTTGGTCACGCAAGTTTCCGAATTTTCGTCACACATATTTTAAAAAGTCTGAGTATGAGCGGAGGCCATTGATTTTTGTGAATATTTGCTAGGATTGCCAAAGGTAGGTTGTAAAAGAGAATTTAAAATGTGCCGTTCAGCTTACCTTAGGTGTCTAGACATCCGATCGATACTGCAGTTAGGAGTATTTTATAAAGAGTAGCCATGTTCTGCGTAATTTGTATGGGGCCAAACATCAGCTTGTTCAGCAAAATTGCACAAGTCTCAGAGACCATCATTAAGCTTCCTTTGTTGGTTTATTGGTAATGAACGTTTACAAATTAAGCTTAAAGCAAAAGATTTAATTGTATGGAAAAACATAAAACTGAAACTGATTTGTTGGGACAGTTTGGTCCTATAAAATATGCTTTAAGATTTCTGCGCAACGGAGACTTTAACTTACTTCATTAGTTTGCAAAGCATTTATCTTTAACAACAAATCAAGATGCCAATTTCTATTATGTTAATGGCCTGTGCACAGCATTCTGGGGTTGTAGTTAAATTGTAGCTTTTTATCAGGATTTGGACGGGTAGATATATCTGTCAGATCTTAAAAATCGTTGGGTTTTTATCGTGCAAATTTATGGCTATGCGACGTAAATACTTTCCAACTAACCAAAGAACCTTAACAAGAAATAATTATGAGCATTTGTGGTCCCAGAAACATGTATTTTTCCAAACCGATCTCAATTTTCTACTAAAGTGTTTTTAAATGAAATTTTGACATATATGTCTTCAAGATCTATTAAAGTTATTCTCATGCTTTAAAGGTGCAATTCTCAAATATGAAAACAACGTAATGAACATTCGTCAATTTAACTGCTGTCCCCATCCCTATTGGCTTCCTAATTTCATGGACGTGTTTACGTGGTCGCTCCCTTTTGTCGGAGAGAAAGGTAAGTCTGCCACATCTATGTCGATGTTGTGCGCGTCATTTTATATCCCAAGAAGGCAATCACATTGGCCAAAATATTTTCATCTGACCTCCAACTTTATCCGTTCCGTCGAACGAAATTGTGGTGTTCAGACTGTGACTACCACGACACTCTTCCCTGCACCAGGCATGGAAACGTAGTCAATTCTGTTAAATTTCTTTGCCTTAGAGCGCGATTTATTGTTCTCAAGCAGAGCGCATAAGTAATTCCAACGCTAGTGAGTTGATAGTGCGTAGATATATATATATATATTGGAACGCAGGCATCCCAAGAAATATAAATTGAAATCAAAACGTTCTTTGGGAAAGGGAGAAAACTTTATTGAGTAAATTTTTGACGTCGGTGCCCCGTGTCGTCGTCAGACTAGAGTAAATGTGCTGAAAACAATTAAAATTTCAAACGTGCTACAAAATCAATACTCATTTGGTGCCTCAGCTAGTAAGCTGCCGTCGTGTGTGTCAGTCCGTATTGATCGGCTTTCGTCTCTTCCACTTTTCTCTGAGATTCTTGTACGTGGCATCTAATTCGATATGCCTGTTGATGCATGACTCATCGGAGTGCATGGCTTCAAGAAACTCTCGGCCTTTTTTTTTAGAAGGGCAAACTCCGACGATGCGAGTTTTGTCCCATGCGAAATTGTGCCCAGTATCAAGAGTGTGCATGGCCATTTGAGACAAGTGGTCTCGCCTCTTAACTGCAAGTTGATGTTCGTGGATGCGTGTAGAGGCACATTTTCCCGTTTGGCCACAATATACGGCATCACAGGCTTCGCATGGGATCTTATAGACGACTTCTTTTTTATTGAGATAGCCAACCCTATCCTTAGGGTGTACAAGCTGGGTGCGTAAAGTAGTCGTCGGCTTGTGCGCCACTTTTATCTGGTGTTTCCTCAAGTGTCTTTCAACAATTTCAGACACATTCCTGATGTAAGGAAGGATTCGCCAAGTGTTTGCTTTGGGCGCTTGATTGGAACTATCTAGTTCCTTAGTTTTTATCTCTTGTTGTTTCATGCATCGACGTACGAAATCTCTCGGGTATCCGTTCTGGGAAAATAATTCAAATAGGTAGTTTAGTTCAACTTTGTAGCTTTCTTCATCAGAGCAATGTGTTTTTGCCCGATGTATCAGACTTTTGACAGTACTCCGCTTGTGAGAGATCGAATTAGATGCCACGTACAAGAATCTCAGAGAAAAGTGGAAGAGACGAAAGCCGATCAATACGGACTGACACACACGACGGCAGCTTACTAGCTGAGGCACCAAATGAGTATTGATTTTGTAGCACGTTTGAAATTTTAATTGTTTTCAGCACATTTACTCTAGTCTGACGACGACACGGGGCACCGACGTCGAAAATTTACTCAATAAAGTTTTCTCCCTTTCCCAAAGAACGTTTTGATTTCAATATATATATATATATATGAATGGGCATTACGTGGTTATTCCACAGTAGTTGATTGTTTTCGACTCAAATGTCCATTGAAATTTAGGTTCTGACCCTAAAAAGTCATGTCCCGGAGATTCAACTCCAAGTCCTGCACTGATTAATTTCTGAAATTATTCACCTGATTATTCTCTGGAGTTCATATACCAGAAACCGCTAGAGAACGCTGGGGGTCCCATTGAAGAGCCGAACCCCTCGCAGCTGTGTCACGCAGAGGCAGAATATCGGCGAAACACGTGTCTGGGCTTTTAGCAAGTATCTATGTCGGGTGTACGGTATAATACCTTTACAATATATATATATATGCAGTGGGTGTGCCAACGCATGAAATGCCCACCCAAATTCCGAATTATGTTTTCGTTTCGAAAAGATTAATTAAATAGAGTTTTAAAATTAATTCACATGCGGCATGATTGTATAATAATTCCGTCAACTCAAGATGCGGCTTTCGACCAAACGTCTTTTGGGTTACAAGGAAAAACCACGCTCTGTAGAAAAGAATACTGAAGCAGCACGCATTTACCTCATTGATATACGACGCCCTTAAAAATTCCATTGCATTTTACGCAAGTTATGCGCAAAGAACTTCCATTTCACGATATTAAAAAATCTCACAGTTAGAAACCTTCTTAAAACCCTATTATAGTCTTTCTTTGAATACAAAAATGAAAGAAGATATAAGTTTCTACCAAATGAGTAAGTAAATGAATATTTGTATGCTGTTTTCTACGGAATACCACTGGATTTTTAAGGACGTCAAAAAACGATGGGAAAAACGCATGCTATTTAAGTAGCATTGTCTTCGGAGCATGCTTTTTGCATGCAACCCCAAAGAAGTTGTTTCGAAAGCCCACATACCGAGGTGAATGAATTATTATAGAATTGCGATGAAAACGCACTTTGGAATTTCGGTTGACATTTCGTGAGTTAGCCCACCTACCGCAGATGTAAAATCATCGGTTATTACTGCGCTTACTAGTGGGATGGTGCGCTATGGCCCGTGCATGTCCGAAATATGGCACGGGTTCATGACATTTTGAACGGTCATAGTGCGTTCCAGGCACCATCGGCTACCCTGCCACATCGCACGCAACCCACTGACACCTTGTAATCACCCAGGTTTATTTACGCACAGTGAAGTCCCAAATGCCGTTGAAGGACACCCACGTGGCCGCCTACCCTACCGTGCACGCAGAAACACATGGAACAGTCATCAAAATGATTGCTATCTTTCCAGCTTCGGAGGGTTGCCTGAATGCAGAATCTTTCAGATAACGGAAGCTTTGTTTATCCTTTCTGATCGAAAAGTGAGGGATGCGTTTTCAGAATGTGTCTTCAAATATTGTCTGCACTCTATTTTTATCTAAATACAATGGATGCTTTATCCCACGAACGTTGACTGAAATTCCGAAGTGCGTTTTTGACTTTAACGGATTGCTTAAGAACGATTTTAATCTTTATTATCATACTGCATATTATCAAGATATTTTAGACACCTCACGATGCCAACTTTTAAAAGGCCTCTTTGAACTGTCTGCAAAATTTGCACTCTGTGGAAAGGAGTTTATTAAGTATCACAAATGTTCTCGGTAATTCTCAATGCCCTTAAAAATTTTATAGAAAACATACACAAGCATTTGTTTGTTCCCTATTTAGTAGCAGATAACGCACTTTTTAAATTACACTCTTGAAGAAAGAGATTCCTCTGGTTATAAAATGGTTTCTAATTATGATATTTTACAAAATCGTGAAAAATTCATTCACACATCGTAGTATATCTACATTTAGCAGTGTTACTTTTAATATACAAAATTTGGATCAAATCCACTGCACAATTCTCTTAACTCCATGTAGTATCTTCTTAATATTGCATAAAATATATGTGTTCCCATACATGGAAAATATGCAGTTTGCAGTTTGGAAATCTTAAATACAAGTGGGATAGCTGCGCATGCTAAAATTAATCGGGAATTGGAAAGGATATGGAGGAGTTTTGGTTCCGCAGCCCAACTTGGTTAGTTTCCAAAAACAATGTTAGCAGGTGCATCTTTCGTAATATTTTAATTCATCGAGTGACGCTGCCTTGGGTGGGATTTCTTATGCGCCGCCCGCGGTTATATCAGTTCACACGCGCTTCCCTGAACGTGTTTTGAGTCCCGCTTGCCTCCTTTTTATCATCTCAATCGACAGAGTGGCTAAATAGACTTGTTTATGAAGTTGGTCAGACGGTGTTAAAACTTCACCGGGTGACTGTGGTGGCCATGTGATTGAGCCTTCCTTAACCCCTTCATTCAATGCGTAGCTGTGTCACGGGAGAATGCACACACGCTACCTTCGGCTACATCAAGCATCAATTTACACGGGTCAGGTTTTTTATAGTCAAAAGATACTATTTTTTCAAGTATAAAGTCTGAAGAGGACGCAATTGGATTCCAATTGAGTAAGAGAATGGCTCCTTTTTAAAGGAGGAGACACGATCGCCGGGACAAGAGCTTTATTAGCCTGACGTTTCGGATTCCTACTCGAATCCATCATCAGAGACAGAAAAGCAGAAACGAGTGGTTGTTGCGCAAGGGGCTGCGGTATTTATAGGATGCAGTAGACATGCTACCGCATACATATGAACGTTCACGGCTCCCCCCTCCATCCCGGATCGTCGAACTTGGTGTGATCATTGCTTGATGGCCGACATTCGCGTCGTTAATTGCTGCAATTTCATCACGTGCGTTGGATGTTGGCGTGATGATTGCTCGACCATCTGACTCGCCGACCCCGGTGTGGGGAAAAGTGTTCACCTGTGCGCTCCCCGCGTGGCTAATTACTCCGCCTAGGAGAAGTTTCAGCAGGGAATATGGAATGGGAAGATCGTTGCACTTGTTAATGGACTGGGGGCCAGTAAACCATGATTCCAGTAGCTCCCGGCTCACGCGATGACAACCGTTTTTGTCTTAGATGATGGATTCGAGTAGGAATCCGAAGAGTCAGGCTAATAAAGCTCTTGTCCCAGCGATCGTGTCTCCTTCTTCAAGACTACATCCTGGGACTCGTCTCTTCGCTTCTATTGGCAATGGCTCCTTCGTAAGCCCACATTCCGACTTGGTTGGGATTGTGATGCACGATAATTAATGCAAAAACCTTCTTAAAATACCTTTAGAAGTTTGTTTAACATTTCATGAGCAACACAACAAACGCATCTGCACAATTCAGCCCAACTATGCCAAACTATGGAGAATGCAATTGCTGCTCCATCTGCATAAAACATACCTTTCTTAAATAATACGTAATTCGCATTTTATATCGAAAACATATTTTTTATCTTTTTAACAGAGTTTATAACTGCAAAAACGTTTGCCACGCTTGCGCGTTTATTTTGTTAGCGCATTATTCCCGGGTTTTCTGATGTTGCTGATGGCGTTTTTTAAACTTAAATAAGCAACAATGCAACCTCTAACTGATGCCATAGAGATGACAAGGTTTTAGAGAGAAGTTTGACAATCCAAAATTGATTCAAAACTGATAAACCTTTTTATTTACTACCGTCAGCCTCGTTTGGATACGAAATTGCGATAAAAACGTTGATAAATTAAGAAGCACAAATGCACCACCTTGTCCTTTTGTGCAAAATGTAACTGCATATTTTGAGCCATCAAAACGTGAGGAAAAAAACAATAGGAACGTTTGAAAATATGGCTTTTCAAAATGGTTCTTATGGAGACAACTGCGGTGATGTCTAAGCAAAAGCCTAAGCACCATCGTGCAAAGATTCTGATAGCTCATAACAAATTTTTGTTGACTTCAGTATTAATCCCGCTGCGCATTTTAGCTTATCGCATGTTTTGAAGAACCTAGGTAAATATTTTACTAATTCACATCCTTGAGAATATGTGCTTTTGTGTATTCTTTTACCTTCCACAGATTTTTTTGTCTCTTTTAGTCAAATAAGTTTAATTTTTTAGAACCGCAAAGTTTGACGGGCTTGTCTTGTTTTATTCCTTACAAATGCCTGTCAATGGTTATTTCGAATTAGACATAAACAAGAAGTTTCACTTACTAAAGACAGTTCATTATTTTAAGTCACTTAGAAACCGTTTCTGATAAGAAGTATCTGGGAATAAATCAAAACTCATTGATTCTCTTTTAAAGGAACAGGTCATCTTATACAGGTGTCGCAAATCAGCATTTGAAATTTTAACTAGCACATGGTTTAAATCCTCCTAATTTGGCAAAAGAGCTTGTCCAATATCGTGAAGAGCCTGAATATCTGCTGGGTTCCTTACTAATCCCGTTGCTCTTAATTACTTTATTCGTCACGTCATTTAATGCATACTGATTAGTTAACCCTGACCAAATGTAGCTTTGGGCGTCTTGACGCTTCCAGGTTAAACCAAACCGTTGAAAACATTGTTTCTCCTGATGAGAATGGGAAAATTGCAAAAACGGCTTCTTCAATTTACACTAAAACAAAATTTCAATCGAGTTTTAGCTTGACGAGCAACCTTAACCAATGGACAGACTGTCGATCAGTACCGTACATATGTCAAGACCTGATTTGTGAACGACGGTTCTGACACATTGTCATGTTGACGCTCAACGGAAACCTCTTAGGACGTCGAATGTACTTGTTCTTAATTAGATTTAGAAGTGACAGTTAGTCTGGCCTCAGAATAGATTCTTGCAGCTAGAACAGAATGTCGATACTTCCGAATAGACGGGTAACATTCCACAAAATCTAGTATTTGGTACATTTAGTAGGCGCGTAGACAGCAAAACATATTGAGACGTTATAAATCCGACGACTGCCCTAATAAATCGAAAGCATAACTGGAAATGTTAATTCATTTGAACATTCCGGGGGTATTTGTAACATGCGTGGTCGGCGGGCGAATGAAGCTCTTAGCCAAAACTAGTTAACCATGTCACATAGGTCGGCATGCCCTCGATAGCATGATTCCTTTACGAAACGTGCAAATAATTAATTCTGAAATTCACCCATTTTCCAGGCTGGAGTTGTTTGGACAACCTTGAAGGATTTGGGATTTATTAACGTGGATTCTATTGGCTCTGGATAGTATAGACCATTTCAGAGGCCGGCTACTTAACGTTCGGATGGCCTCAATTAGCGAGGGATTTTCCCCAGTTTTATGCAAATTTAGACAAACGCAACTTGACCCATATGTGGTTAAAAACGGTTCCCAGTCGGGGCATCGTAGCTTAGGCGGTGAAGGTGCTGGCTTACGCAAAACTTACGCTTGCTGTTGCGGGTTAGAATCCCATCAAAGTTGCCGAGTTGCATCCGCCAAAACAGGAGACTTTAAAGCATCACCCCGATAAAAAAGAAACATGCCGTACGACATTGCCATCTGCTGCATGAGGTGTTTCCCAAATTTTCTGACGGGGGAGGCCTACTTAAATAGCTCCAACATCGCCAATGCAAGCGAAGATGCGAGTTCCAGGAATTAATTGATCAGAAGAAAGAGGGCTTTATTCGCCTGACGTTTCGGATTCTCACTTGAATCCATCATCAGAGACAGTAGCAGAAAAGGGCGACTCGTGCACAGGAAGTTGCAGTATTTATAGGATGCAGACGCTATGCTACCGCATACCTATAGCAATTAACCGCGCTCCCTTCATCAAGGATGGTTGCCCGCTGGTGCGATAATTGCATGATGGCCGGCATGCAAGTTGTTAATTGCTGAAATCTCATCACCCGTGTTGGATGCTGGCGTAATGATTGCTCGGCCATCTGGCTCACCGGCTCGCGCGCTCCTCGAGTGGTCAATTACTTTGTCCAGCCTATGCTTCAACACGGAGTATGAAGTGGGAAGGTCGTTGCACTTGTTGATAGGCTGAGGTCCCGTGAACCATGACTCAAGCAACCCTCCGCTCACACGATTATCCCCTCTCGCGAGAATTTCGGCCTCATGGAACTTGAATGTGTGGCCGGGTCTCGTCGACCTGAGAGTTGGCGTCATTTCTCCGTACCGCTGCCTCGTGTTTGGCAATTCGCGTTCGGAGCAGTCTTCCAGTTTCTCCGACGTAGTTGCCTTGTCCGCAACTGCAGATGTTTCTTGCCGTGGCAGTGGGTCTTTTAGTCTCATCACCTGACGCCTCATTGTGACCTCCGGTCTGTGTGCAACTCCAAATCCAAGTGATGCAAAAAGGCGGTTAACGGCCTCCAAGACGTTCCTGATGTACGGGATCGCTCGTACATCAAGAACGTCTCCGAGGCCGTTAGTCGCCTTCTTGC
The DNA here is from genome assembly GCA_902702965.1 of Spirometra erinaceieuropaei. Taxonomy (NCBI): domain Eukaryota; kingdom Metazoa; phylum Platyhelminthes; class Cestoda; order Diphyllobothriidea; family Diphyllobothriidae; genus Spirometra; species Spirometra erinaceieuropaei. The sequence continues at coordinate 406,439 of CACRXP010000044.1, read as the reverse complement.
ACCACTTTTTTGCGGCTAACAAGAATCAAACATAGTCCGTTATATGCTGCTTTTAGTCGACCCGCAGGTTTTAAAACATTTTCGATTTTGGTCATTCAAATGATCAATGTAATCATCCGAAAACCAAATGGATGTGCTAAGTAATCCAGAATTTAAGCTAACTATGGACCTCTCGGTGTTCAGGGTACTTAATGAGTACTTGCGTTACAGCTCCCGCCTTGCCAAAACGAATGTTGTTTCTGATGCGTTGACGAAGAATAATCGAAAACGTAAGTCCACCAACATCATCACGGAACTAAATCCTGCAGTATTTGGCACGCAAATGATATTTCAGGTCAAAGTTGACTGGGTCTGACACACATATGAATAGGTTCCCGCAACTCGACCCTTTCATTGAGTGGACTGTCTACTAGTCACAGAAAGTGAATGCGCAAGGTTGGCATTTCCAGATGACCTTGGAGGTCCGGTGGCTCCGAGAAGGAAGAACAGGACGAATAGTTGCTTGTTCCAGAGCCGATATCGGGACGACAGTTTGCAGAAAGTCAGTGGACACCACGCAATTTCCCTGCTCTCACAGTAACCTGTGTGAAACCATACAATGAGTGACCGATCTCATGAAATCTTGGCCAAAATTTTGAAATACGTTTTAGATTAAGAACGATTACTTAGGTGGCGTTGCAATGTTGATTATCGTGCAGCATATTTCTGTATTATTTCAGCATTTGGACTTACTGCTTAATCTCCTGTAGAAACCGCACTCTGTAAAAAATGACAACTTACGTGGCATGAATTTTTCACCTTGACTTTCGATGGTCTTATAAATTCAAATATATTTTACAAGAAACACACGCAAAATATGCTTTCCTTTGCCCATTTGGTAGAAAATCACATTGTCTTGACATGTTATACCCTAAGAAAGGTTATTATTCGATTTTAAAAAGCTTCTAATCATAGATTTTTAAGACCGTGCGGTATCCGTACATACAGCATCGCTCATGTCCGTTTACCAATGCTCCTCTTGAAATGTACAACACAGTCCGCATCCATTGAAAAATTTTGTGAGCCCTATATTCTTAATAGATTGAAAAACCTTTCAAAACCAAAACATACACTTCCTATTTGTATACAGCGGAAAGGTAGTGTGTTTTTCTACCAAACGAAAAATGGAGAGCATAGTTTTGCGCACGTTTTCCAAAAATATATTTGAGTTTATAAGACAATCGAGAATTAATATGCAAAGTGCATGCTACTTAACTGGTCATTTTTTGGCTTCTGTAGGGGATCGAAAAGAAGTGCCTTCAAAGGCCGACATCCTAGCGAGTCCAAAATACTATAGGATTATGCTGCATGATAATCGATATTACAACCCCACTTATGTAAGCCTTGCTAATTGGAAACGCATTTCGGAATTTCGGTCAGCATGAGATCTATCACGCAATGCACCTCAATGGGATAAAGACCCAATGCAGCAGTCCGTAAGAAAAGGCATTCGTAGCTGCAACATTTGCAAAAAATGTGCATCAGTCAGCGCATTGAAGGCTGGCAATACCAGTAGTGAGGAAACACTAAATTCTCCGCTGAAAAAATAAGTCAAAAGTCGATCTAGACCATGCACACAGGCAATCGCCTCTAGAAATTCCTGACTAAAACCAAGAGAGAGAGAGAGAGGAATTCTCTTTATTTTGAAAGTGGAAATGCATCATTTCCATCAAAAAGTGACTGCATTCATTGTGGAAAGAATGTAGGTTAACAGATTACTCAAGGGGCAGAAAAGGTCTGCACAAAAAGGAACATCTATTACGGGAACAATCAAGGTCTTAGTTTCCTTATATGTGCCTTTTCACAAACGAGATGACGTGCCAGGAATGATAATATAGAATGCTAGTATGCCGCTGTTCGGCAAGAGATATGATGTACGCCACGGCGCATGGGGCGGCGGACTTCTCAGAGATTAGTTCAGAATGAACGCGATGGGCAACGTCATTCAGGTCTTGACCAGCAAATTGTTTGACCGTTTTGAAATGTAGTCGCATGATTATATCGATTAAAAAGACATAAGAAACATCGGCAGCAGAAGAGAACATACAGAAGACTCGTTTAAAAATTGACTACTATAAATAATTCTTGCAGCTAATTAATTTTGAGCACATTTCGCCTCCAGCTTGTCAGCTAACTCCTACGTGTTCTCCTCTCGAGGTATTCCCCCATCGATATTTTGCACACTAGCCCTCGTAAAGGGCGTTCAATACGCGACCTAGCAAATTGCTCCAGGCTAGGTGATGCAATTGTCCGCCGACACAAAGTTTCATACGCAACGGTCTAATCGCAAGAAATGCTCAGGCGCAGTGAATCGTATTGCGTGTCTAAATTGTACTGTCGTAAACTGGCCGTGTGGTTGGATGAACACCTAAGAAACCGGTCACGAGTTTAAGGCTCCAGCTACCATGATAATCGCTCACACCGGAAACAAGACAAGCCGAAGATCGACTGGCTTCTGCGTCTCGGTTTAGAACTCAATCGACCGATATATTGATCTGACGTTGGCTTAGAAAGCCCTGTCCAATCACATCCCGACATGCGTCACTGATCGTTGATTGGCAAAAATACCCGCCATAACTGTTGCCCGTTATGCTGCTGTTTTCATTACTTACGATGTACTTCTGCACGAGTTAAAAAACTCGGGGGAATAAACAAATGCACCCGGTGCACGGACAGTCCGGATACAGGTGCTTGGGACCCCCTGTAGGTTGGCTTATCGTTGGCTAGTTTAACTTGGCAGTACCCGCGAGGATAGGTGATGGCTGATTCCTGACGGGACTAATTCTCCTGTGCTCTATTGAAAATCTCCTACTAGAACGAGCGTTTGGCTGACGACGGCTCTCCATCGCCCTTCTAGTTACCAACCGAGTGCAGAATGTGGAGTCCGCAGAACCAACTTTCACTCAAAATCAAAGCCTTCTGCTCTAGGCGTTGACACAGTGTTGGCCCGTGATAGGCGCCGATATTTATAGTGCGGCAAACTAGCGTTAACAAAAAACTCCTTGCCTCGCAATAATTGTCCTCGCAGTTGCTTTTGCTACCGGACCTCTCTTGCGAAATCAGCCCAATGAAGCTTATGGAATCAACCCAGGTTATCACTTTTGGTTAAATGAGAAAGCCTTATTTACGAAGAAGTCCCTTCTGAATCTGAAACTTTATTAACAGTCGATTTGGATTGACTAGTGTTTTGGCAGATTTTAAGTATAAACACCTAATTGTGGAAGTCCTGACGACCTCGATGGGATTTTGACACTTGACAGAGAGTGTACGGCTTGAGCGCATCGAAGACGTTTACGAACGAGCATTCAGATAACTTTTTAAAATCTACCAAAACATTTGACAAAAACCTACTGCTTTCAGGCTGGCTACTCAAATAAATTTAATCTGACACTTACTCCGTTTTCCTTCATTCGGATTATCGAGTTTGGTTTTAATGGACTTCAAAACTTTTATTTGTTGAAGTAACTAGATTTGACAAGGATAAATGTCTAGGCTTCTTAAATCTACAATTGTCACGTCTGTAGGTTCCTCAGAAGCTTTAACTCCGGTTGCTGCGTCCCTAAAACATCTGATCCTCTGAAGATCGCATATTTCTGATTTGAAATTTCTCATTTTTGACTTTTGAGGCGTGCTTTTGATGTGCGTGTAGTTTCATATCGGCAAATGTCTGAGTCCACGTAAGAAGCATGTTGATCTACGCAAGCGTTTTTGAATGTCACGTCATGTCTCCTGAAAGTCATGATGGAAATTCGTCGGTTTGGACGAAAGAGCAAGGGCAGTTACTGCCTAGAAATATTTCAGTAGTATTTTTAGAATTCGCATGCAGTTCCTAACTACGTCTGTCTAAATTGCTTTGGGATTTTATATTGCACAGTTTGTGGAGAAGGATTCTTCTCAAAGACGTAGACTAGAATATGTTCTTTTTAGAAACTTATCCTACGTGTCTTTACTTTTGCAAGAAAGGCAAAATGGTATACAGTCTGTTCCTAGTTAGGAGGATCGTTAATCATATGACGGTGCACAACTTGAGTCGACGTTAATCGGGATTGTTATTGTTATTTCCAAGGCATACTCCGTTTTCAGACCAGTTATCCTTGAAATGTTCCCAAAACCTAAGGATAACCTCCCTTACGCACGGAAACAGGCCAAAGAGTTGATGTCTATTGATGCCCGGATGATTCTTCGTTTATGTTAGCGTGGAGATAATTCTTGCGCCCTCTGCCATTAAGTTTATATTTTCTGGCGAGCTATGTTACCAGTCAGGCGCGCAATGGGCGTTCTCAGAACCCGCGTTCTATTGAAAATACCACTTCCTTCTGCTAAAAGCATTTAAAAAGTATGCAGCCCAGCAGATGCCCGTTATAAAGTAGTATATACTGAGATGGCACGATATACCATATTTGACAACGCAGGTGCTAGCTAAAAGTCCAAGCACGCGTTTCGCCAATGTTCTGCCGCTGCAGGAAAGAGCTGCCGGCATTCCATTTTTGACATCTCCGTTTTTTGACCATCTCAGAAGTTAGTCGCTAAAGCCGTAGGAGTGAAGGCATGTGTGAATATGTAAGCTGGAATTCACCAGCCGCTGTGGCGGACAGGCAGTCTGTAGTATACAAATGCTGAACGATTTATCATACTGGCAGAAAGTTTTTCAACGCGTAACCAAAATAAAATGAAAACGGTTGGATCGCCTTATTGCAAAAGTGTTTATGAAGGAAGAAGTTGGTTTCGCGAAAAAAAGTTCCTGTTTAACAAGCCCGTTGTTGATCCTAACAACTAACTTGCCTCAGCGTAGACGGTCTTAAGGTACAAAAAGAATAACCCTGGCAGACACTAGGGGCGCTTACATTGCCACTAAATCCCGGGTGGCTCTCACCTAAAGAGATCGGTCCACGACATTCTGCATTGTGTGATCACAACTTCAGAGGAAGTTGCAAATAATCTATGAGTGGGGTAAACGTGCTGAAGGGTTGATGTTCTTCATTTAATATGCAAACAGCCTTGGTGGTACACCGAACGATAAAAAGACAGTCAATGACTTTTTCAAAAGGCCTGATCACCGAACAGGTTACGAGGCATAGTCGCTCAGTTTAGAGGCCTGAAGGGCGGGCGCTTAGAGACCTTTGGCATTTGGGAGAAGGAGGACACAGACGATGACGATGGTGACTGAAATAGCCATTTCTGACTTTTCATTTGACGGCAGTCAGTCTTCAGCAGGCCTGAACAGACCTGGCTAACGACGGCTGAGAAGTCAGGAGTGACCATTTCAGTCTTTAAGGCATTTATTGGATCTGTCATTTTGAATTCAAATGAGTTTAACTGCTGGGAAGTTAGTGGGCCCAGGAGAATAAAAATACCACAAGTCGTTAAAGAGGAGAACGTGTGAAGAGACATATTCAAATCATTGATATTTTGGAATCGAAACAGAAAAAACCCAATTGTTGGGACGACAATCCGGGCTATTGGTAGATTTGCCTAGAGAGTCAGTGGTATTGGTGGCATATCAAGGCAATTAAGGTTGTGGTGTCAAGTGGAATTACACATGCCAAATGCTACTTATGAACCTCACAAAGGAAATCATTAGATAGGGGTCGGTTACTCTGTCCTCGTCCCCAGTGTAAGTGCAATGCGGTCATTGCAAGTAAAGTGTGCCAAAGGAGGATGCTAGTATCATTAGTGGGAAAGTAACCAGGACTAAAACGGAAAAGGGCAACCGGATGTTTCACTTTAGAGGTAGGGTTGATTTTAGGATTTGGGTTAGTGTCAGGCTAAGTATTGAGCTCGTGGTTGGGATTTGTGTTATGTTTAAATGTTCCGGTTAGAGTAACGATTTAAATTGCGGTTCAGGTTTACGTTTAGTGTTAGGGTTGGGGTTAGGGTTAGGGTTAAGATAAGACTGAGATTATATGGGTAAGGGTTTGGGTTAACTTTAAGGTTAGGATTTTGATCAGGGTCAAGGTTAGGCTTGAGGTAAGGGCGAGGGTTTGTGGCGGGCTTAAAGTTATCGCTGGGTTTATAATTACGTTAGGGATCAGGTTTACTTTTGAGGTTACGATCTCATCTACCGTTAGGTTTGGGGTATTGCTATCTCACGCGTTCGGGCAATCAGGTCTTTTGCCGGGGTTCAAGGCTTCTTCGAATCTCGTGGCATATTTGTCATGCATCAGGTTGCCTTTTCCATTTCAACCTTGGCTACTTTCCGCACTAACGATTGCAGCATCCCCTTTCGGCTTTTTTTTACTTTCGATACCCACATTGCGCGTACTCTTGAAATCAGGGCAGTGTAATCGGCCCTTTTCAATCATTTAGGTTTTAACTGTTACTGAATATTGCATGGCTTTAAAAAGACATTTTCTTCCTCGGGCAAGAGAAACACAATAGCCGCATTTTTCTCTGAGTTGTATAAATGGTATCTAATAGCTGTATTATAAAACTTCTCTGGATTTTAAACGTCACCTAAAAATTTCATCCATAAATTAATCAGATAACGAAGTATAGATTGATAGGCAAATCGCAAAGATAGCTAAGAGCGAAACAGGAATCCCAGCTGTTCTAAACTCTATGAAAGAATAAACCCCAGAACTGTAATAGCTGTCTTGTTAATTTCGTTAAAATGCGGTCTTTTAAAGTAAGACTAAGAATCTAGATTGTCAGAGAGCTTTTTCACAAGGGCAATTTGTTGGTTCTAAACCCTAGCCTTTCATGTTAGACCATCTAATGGGATACTTAAAATATCGAGGATAAAAATGGCATAAATTTAACAGTCTTGCTAACCCGCGTGAAGTGTATGGGCTCTTCAGCACAATCGTGGATTAGTTTTCAGTCTCCGCCAAAGAGGGCTGGACAGAATGGGACGATTTTTAAATGTCCATTTTTAGAATGCACGCTCCAAATTATCCTCCGGATACGCCGAAAACAGCATGAGACGGCTTTGGTATAAGTAAAATGGACAGCACTAAAAGGTTTGAGCATCTAGTTTTCGCTAAAAATCTAAAGACTCAAAGCCTTTTACAGGCCAACCTGTTTCTCGCCGGAAAAGGTATATCCGAATTATTTGTAGTTGCTTTTCAAATGCGCTGGCACCGTTTGATGAAAGCAGACATTTCCCAGCCGGTCTTTCTCAATCATTTAAGATATCTACAGTTTAGGCAATACAGTTAGCGTTCTCAGATGACTTGCCTCAAAGCCGTAGACAACCATCTTTCCAAAGAGTACATTTTAAAAGATGTCGGCACGGTTAGGCCTAATAGCTTTCTTCAAAGGAAAAAGTGCGACTCTAAGTGTACCACTGTAAAACAGGGGAAATGCTTTATGTTGTACATGAAAGATACCTATCCGTTGTACCTGATCAAACTATTTACTAGAGCGTTTAGAATATGCAAATGTTATTTGCTAAGCCAAATGTCGGGGAGCTGTATTGTTAAATTAACCTTCCACTAGTTTGTACTTTTTGCATCTCTGTTCGTGTCTGCACAGGAAATTTTTATTTAGAAGAGTAGTTTTTTCCCGAACATCTTGGCACAGTGGCAAGCATTTCGAGACTTTTGATTAATATTACTCAAGTATATAATTTGGCTGACCGGCCGTTGCGAAAACGGCAAATAAATAAAAGACATCGTTTTATCTGCTTCGCGAGTTGTAATAGCAAACGCTGCAGTGAATTAGTTTGCTGAGTTCCGGATCGTTCGACTGCAATCGAATTCCTAACGTCATTTTTGAAAACTGGAATTTCAGAAGAAAATTTATGGACAATGTTGGATGTCAGCTTATGTGAGAGTAGCGTTCTGTGTCAACAGAAACATCTGAAAACTGCAAGTACGAACTTTGATATAGTGCAAGGGTTGGAATATAGTGAACTTACAGTATGTAAGCTAACTCAGGAAATGTCGAACGGAATTCCGAAATATGTTTTCGCTTTTAAAATATTAATTAAACAGGATCGTAAAACTAATCATCATGCAGCGTAATTCTTTAATAATTCAGTTACCTCAGGATGCCGGCTGCATGCAAAATCCATACTCTGTAAAATATGACTGCTTATGTAGCATGGATTTTTAAAATTGATTTTCGATGTCCTTAAAAATTCAATCATATTACCTCGAAAGCATGCATAAAATATTCCTTCTTTTGCTCATCTCGTAGAAAATGACGCCTTTTTCCAAATTTATACTCGAAGGAAAGGCGTAGTTCAGTTTTAAAAAATTTATAATTGTGAAATATCTTAAAAATGTGAAATGGCCGTTTATAAAACATTTTGTATCTGCATTTACCACAGTGACTTGTAAAGTTTACAATATGGCTCAAATCCATCTCTTAATTTTATGAACACTGTAAAGTTTTTTCTAAATACCGTAGAGGAATGTTTGGTTTTCCGTACGCAAAAAATATACAGCTTGTAGTTTGAAAACTCTGAATGCAAGTGCAAAGGAAAGCCGCGTTCCTAACTACTCGGGAATCGGAAGAGATTTTTAAACCGATTTATGCCCTTCCTTCGAGTATGACATTGGAAGAGGACACGATTTTCTACTGAAGGAACAAAAGGATGAGTATCTTTATGCATGATTTCGATGCAATATAATTGAATTTTTAAGAGAATCGAAAGTCAATTAGAAAAATGCATGCTTTCTAAGCAGCCATTTTTTTACAGAGTATGGATTTTACTTGCAGCCGAAAAGAAGTTCGTTCGAAAGCCGGCATTATGAGGTAATTGAATTATTATAGAATTACGTCGCATGAAGATTAGTTTTACGTCCCTGCTTAATTAATCTTTTCGAAACGAAGACGCATTTTGGAATGTCGGTTGACATTTAATGAGTCAGCCCATCTACTGGACACCATTCGTAGCTAGTCTATTTTGCCCAGGCTAGAAGTAATCCTAAGCAATTTTACCTTTTTAAGGAAATGAAGACGAGGGTTTCAAATAAAATGTTAATTTAACTGACGCCTCTCAGCAAATCATCATTTAAATTCGCCTTCATGCAGTTCTGGAATATCACCCTATCTTTAAGACCGAACCGTACGCTCCTAGATATCTGCTGCCACGGAAGCGTCAGCGAAAAGTTCCGTACGCATATCCGGAACTTCGGAGCCCGTTCGGCAGTCAAAGTTTTTTATATGCGATAAGACATTTCAGCCGTTTGCCAGGCATCCAGTCAAAAAAATGTCTGCTGACTTACCGGCAGCAATTGCGAGGAAAGGCGCATCAATCCGCGCACGGAAGGATGCCGGCATTGCCACTTTTGTTTCCGCCTAAAAACGGAACCAAAAACCTGAACGTAGTCATGTGTACAGGCAACCATCTTCAGAAAATCATGACTGCAACTGCAATTAATTACCGTGGCAGGTAATTAGTTATGAGCCCTTTTGCATGCAGCTTGTCAGCGGTGTTATACGTGAGACAGGGGCCGTTTATGTACGGGCTGCGGCGTCCGTGGTGGACCGAAGGAAGTGTTGGGACAGTAGATGTGGACTCCTAATCATGCTGATGTGTGATCTGGACAGACCTCTCTCTCTAAAACCCAAATCTCTACTAATAGGCTTGTTATATGTTGATGTAGCGGCCTTGGAAGTCAGATGCGAGTGACGCGTGCCCATCTGTTCTGACTGCAAAATAATAATGTGCACTAGTGATTTGCCTTGAAGCCTACAGTCTGGTCTCTGTTGGCCGAACTGGTATCTGACGGCAGAGAACGGCTACTTTGAAGCTTAACGGTGCTCGGTTAGTTATGTGAAAGATTTTCGTAAATTCTCTTCCATGTCCCAGCTCATCTCGGGTGTTCCGGGGCAGAGCTGTGGACTGTAATCAAGCGGCATTTTCAAATGCGTATTGTGTAGCATTTTGGCTGCTCTGTCCTGGCATACAATGATAAGATGTCTGTGCTGGAACTAGGCCAACCTCGTTTATCGTTCGAGGTAGTTGTTAAGATGGGGCCGTGATCACTGGAATAAGAACTTTCTCTGCAAGACTTTCCGGATTCTTGCTAGAACCCATCATCGGATGCAGTATTTATATGATGCAGTCGCCTTGTGCACGCGTTGCGGGGAGCGCATAGGTGAACACTGTTCCAAACGCCAGGATCAATTTACCAGATGATCTAGCAATAATCTCACTAACAACTAACACACGTGACGAAATTGCGACGATTAACGACTTGAATATCGGCCATCGTGCAGTCATCGAACCAATTGCAGCAGTATCTGATGAGGAGAAGGTATGCGGTAGCATAGCGATAGCATCCTATAAATACTGCAGCCCCTTGTGCAGGAACTACCGGCATGTATTGTCTCTGGCGGGTGGGACCGTTGTAGGAGAGCGAGTGCCAATTTTTCCTGTATGGATAGTGAGGAAGCTACAAAGAAATTTGTGAGTTGCCTTCAAAAGAACATATAATAAAACATTTTATGTATAAAATCGATAAGATAACGCTTTTTACACTTCAACGAATGTAGTAATCCGCAAATATTTTGTTAGAGGCCTATCACGGTAAGAAACATCTGGAGTCGTTTACCGAGTCTGGTGTAATTGCAGACAAACAACTGTGTCTTAAAAGCTGGAAGACAGCTCCGAACGAGAATGGTCGAACACGCAGCAGCGGTGCGGAGAAATGACGCCAGCTCTCAAGTTGCGGCTCATTAGACTAGATCGGGCCAAACATTCGAATTCAAGGAGGCCGGAGTTGTCGCTAGAGGTGACAACCGCGTAAACTGCGGACTGCTTAAGTCATGGTTCACTGGCCCCCAGTCCATTAAAACGTGCAATGATCTTCGCATTCCATACTCGGTGCTGAGACTTTGCCTAGGCGGAGTAATTAGCCACGCGGGGAACGCACAAGCTAACACTGTTCCCAACACCAGGCTCGATGAGTCCGATGGTCGAGCAATCATCACACCAAAGTGATGAAATTGCAGTAATTAACTACGCGAGCGCCGGCCATCAAATTGCCAGCACACAAATTGCAACGATCCCCGATGAAGGGGAGAACCGTTAATATTCTGAGATGCGAAAGCATGATGACTGCATGCTATAAATACTGCAGTCCCTTTTGCACGAACTACCGGAATATATTGTCTCTGATGATGGGTTCGAGCAGGGATCCGAAACGCCAGGCAGGTAATGTTCTAGTTCCAGCGATCATGCCTCCTTTTTCACGACTGTTTCCTGGGACTCATCCATTCGCGATATTTGTTCCAACAGTTTGCACGTCTTCCAGCAATTCTTGCTTGCTGTCCTGCTACGGGAATTCGTGGTAAAAACGCTCCTTATCAATTGAAGAAACCTTCCATAGCGAGTATTTTCTTTAAAAAGCGTCTGTTTGGTTATTTTGGTCGAAGAATGTCACTTTACCCCGTCTTCTATTAACGTCAAAGAAACAGGAAAAGAATCTGCGATCACTGAAACAAAAAGTTTGTTGGCCTGGCGTTTTGGATTCCCACTTGAACCCACCCTCTGCGACTATCCCTGATGACGGGTTCGAGCGGAAATCCGAAACGTCAGTGATTGTTTCCTCTTCGCCTGGACTGCCTCCTGGAGCTCTTCTGTTCGCCTCTTTTTTCAAAGCAAAAATCCAAACGTTCGGTTGTCTTATGTCCTTCCCAGATACCTAATGAAACATTTTATACCACTGACACAAAACCGCCCTTCTTTTATGCATTAGAACCCTTTTGCTATATTTTTTTACTTTCGGACTCTGAGCTGCCATTGTAAACTGACTACAGAACAGCTACATCAATACTAACATGACGTTCAGGCTGTTGATGCTGTATGAATAAGAAGAAGGCCGGTCGAGCACCGCGACCATGAAAGAAAGAACGCTCACATCTCATGAAGCATTCACGCGTGTCCAAACTGTACTCTCATAAGCTGACCGTGTGATAGGGTGACGAATCATCTTAAGTGTCACCTTCACACCTTCGAAACGGGTCACGACCTTAACTTCACGGGCACTAGGCAAATCGTTCATGGCGGAAAAAGGACAGGCCGAAAATACATTGCATCCAATGCCTCCGTTTAGAATTCAGTCAGTCGACATGTCGATTTGGCGACAGTATTCATAGCCCTGCGCAATCAAATCCATACACACGTCACTGTCATCTGATTGGCAGATAACCCGCCCCATAATTATTGTCCGTTCTGTTGCTGATTTCATTTCTGGCGGTGTCATCCTGCCTGTCCAGTCTTCCCTTACTTTATGCGCTTTCTTTCCACCAGAAACTCGAAATTTGCGTTCTTTCCAGCCAATACCGCTTACATTCTTTTTAGTAATTACTTATTATCCAGATGATGCCTAAAAGTTAAAATAATGCACAATGAGTCTTTTCCGCATTCATGTGCGGAGGTACTTTAAAATACAAGGTTGTCTGTGGGCGGTAAAACTTCACTAAGGACATTTAATCGCGCAGACTTCAAATTTTTAAAGGGTATCTTCTCATTTCCAGATAACTACTTTTTATTACACGTTACCGAATCTAATTTACGCGGACATATAAACTAACTTTCTGGTTGGCGACATTAATTCTGGTAAATGTTTTCCATGGAGATGGAAGCCGTCTACCAGATAAACATGCAATAATGCGCACATATGGTATGGCACAGCGGGTTTCGTAGAAAACTGACTAAATATAAAGCAGCATTGAGTTACGCACACATTTGCAAAAATTTTTCTTGACAGAATTACTTGAAAAAGCATGCGTATTTCGAAGAGGTTTACGCGTGAGCCGCGGACTGCCTGAGTCCTCCTCCTTCTATGTTCAGTGATGAGACAGTCTAGGCAGAGTAAGTAGCCATGCATAGAGCGTACACCTTAACACTGTTCGCAACGCCAGGGTCGGAGGGTCAGCTGGTCGAACAATCATCTCACGAACATTCAACATGCGTGATGAAATTGAGGCAATTAACGAATATCGGCCACCAAACAGCCATCACCCCAAGTGCAACGATCCCTGATGAGGGAGGGGGGTAAAGCCGTGAATTGTCATAGGTATGTGGTAGCATGGCGACTGTATCCAGTAAATACTGCAGCCCCTTCTGCATGAAGTACCGACATATACTGTCTCTGATGATGGCCTCGAGCAATAATTCGAAACATCAGGCTGGTAAAGCTCTTGTTCCATGGAACGTGTCTCCTTCTTCATGACAATTTACCGGAACTTGCCTCCTCGCTTCAAAAGACAGCCAGCAGTCTCAGTCGTCGCAGCACTTTCTGGATTAATTGGCAATAATTACCGGCACGTAGTGTCCCTCATAATGAGTTCAAACATTAATCGGAAACGTCAGGTGGACCTTCTTTTTTAAGCTCTTGTTCCAGCGATTGTATCTCCTTCCTCACGACTGCTTACCGGAACTCGTCTCCTCGCTTCTATTGAAGCTCAAAAGTATCAGTCATCCTCACATCTTCCGGAGTGTGTTAGCTGAATGACTTATTTAATAGAAAAAGGTGTTCTCACACAGATACAGATGTTTGCACCCCAAAACAACGGCAGAAATGTCTTACTTCTATTGAAAATGGGCTTATGCTGTAACAAAGCCAATTTATAAACATTAATAAGTAGCAGTAAATGCTGTTTTTTGCCTGCGAACACACAAAAAATATCAGTTAGGGAGATTGACCTAGTAGGCGTTTGGGTGTGCAGAATACGCCGTTTGGCGGACTATGGGAAATGCCAACATCGGACTGCAAGCATTCACACATGGAAAGATGAGATGCGGCCTGAGAGACAATACGCTTCCATCATTCGAACATGCCGTCATGGAGAGGGGAAAATAGCGGTGATGGGCACGCATAAATGCCAGTATTTATAGGATGAGATTGCCGTGCATCTACTACAATTAACGGCTTTTAAATTCTCGTTCGGTGATCAAAATTAAGGCGACGACTTCTTTTTCGTCGGCATCTAAATCCTTAATTGCATTGACCTCGCCACTAGTCGATACTAGTCAGTCCAGCATACCTATATGCATGTGCTTCTGATGATGGCTTAAGTGGAAAACCGAAACGTCGGGCGAATAAACATCCCGTTCCAGCGACCGTATTTTGTGGTTTGAAGTATTTTCAGTAAGTTGCTTTCTCATTTCTATCGAAAAACACGCCTCACTTGGGGAGCTAGAGTTGCTGACCTCCCAGCGTCCACGCCGTCCACATGCATTGCGAAAATGTCTTCATTCTTTATTTCTAAGCCGTAGGGCAGCTTACATTTTGGCCTGAATAGTTGTTATGGTAGACACGCTTCCTATGTGCAGTAGGTTGCCATTTAAAATGAAAGCACTTGTTGGAATACGTAATTTCAGCGAACCGTAAACGGCTTGCCCGGCGAGCCAAAAAGGCACGCATATACTGATCGAGCTTCCAGCAAAAAATGGAGATTTTTACAGTCTGACCTATTCCGAGGACATTGTCTTCACCGCTTGCGACTACCTCATTAGCAAAGAGCTATTTAAATTGAAGGTGTCCTTAGGTCCAAACCCTGCGTTCTGTCGGCCTTATCCCACAAGTTATGTTAGCCCCAGAAGCCTTTAACACAAGATATAGGTTCCAAAATTCAGGGCGGACGTTGGGTTGTCCATTAACCTACCATAATTATGAGGACTAATTAGGTTTGAATGGTCGAAAATTGGAAGTGATTTAAGAGGCAGAATTCCGCCATCATCAGTGATATAAAACAACCACAATTAAAAAATTCAATTTCGAATCTTTGGATTTTCAAAAAACTTATTTACTCCTTTTTAGAATTTAGGTCTTTGGCTATTTTATATTAAAAGTTGACCAATCCTAAATTACTGTTTTTTTGCTTCCAACCCTTAGTCACCGAAATGCTGGTCAGTGTACTCAATATTTGCTCTACAGACGAACTTTTTACAGAGGACACAGAAGAAGACAGTACGTGTATTTTTCATGTTGTTCAATATTTTGCCTTTACAGGTCAGCGCACGGACAGTTATATATTTATAACGAAAGTTGAATTTCGGGTAATTCTGAAGGCCTAATGTTTAAAAGAGGCTCTTTTTACGTTAATCGGCTTAACCCACTTTCGATGGTTCCCAACAAACAAAGCTAAAGAATTAGCAATAAACAATTTGATGCCAAATGTCTAGTAGCGCTCGCAGTGCCTTGAGAAATGCTGGCGTTTCTTTGAATGTAATCTCAAACCTAAATCATCTCGTTAGGTCTGGAGGACAGTGTCCTTTGGCTGAGCGTATTATAACTGTGTAACCCACACTTGTTAGAATGTTGTAAGGCCTGATACTAACAGAATTACGGTGATACTTATCGGGAAAATACATAAACCGAGTATTAAGGTCGTTTTAAAGTACGCCAGTCTTTCCAATCAATTGTATAAGAAGAAAGGATGTACCTTTTCCGGAAATGTCTAACAATTTACGTTCATCTTAAATACTAACGACATATTCAGTTAATTTTGTAGCTCATATACGTCGTACTATATTTCTGCAGTACAATGCAATTCAGTGCAAGGAAATGCACCTTTTCGTTATTTACTGGCAAACTACTGAAAATACAAGGCTCGGAAAGGGCAAAATAACCCGCTACTATAAGTAGTAGCTCATTGCGCAGGGGTCGAGTTTATATTTATTTATACTGTATAGGGCGTTTCATGAGAAAAGAGCTATGCGGATTCTTGTATTTCTACAGGGAGCTGTATGAAGCAGGTTAACTGTGCAGTGTGCATGATCCAGGGAGGACATTAGTAGCTATATGCATGCCACGGAAGAGAAATAATTACGAAGGATCTGGTCGCATGCGACTAAGTTCAAATCACGTGACACCGACAGTAATTTGGGAGAGTACGTTTCTAAAAAGGGTCATTTAAATTGCAATACATGCATGTTCTCGATAGAACAATTATATTCGCACAATTTCCAAGATTTATTTGAGCTAGGGTGCGTTCTTAAAATGCTAATTTGTCACAGGCTGGCAAAACAAAGCTCAAATGAAAAATAAGTTGCTAACATGTGACAGTCGTTTCTGACTTCTAGTCCATGCTGGTCGGAAGTCAGCCATTGAGAAAATCTCCCCGTAATTGGAAGCATATCAAACAAACAAACTTTTTTCACTTTTGATGGAGGGACTTATGAACAAATTAAGAGGACTGTTTAAAAGTTGTGAAAATCCCCATCACGATGTTCAGAAGAGACAGTGGCGAGTGAACGTTCCTTTCGGTAAATTCTCATCAGGCCAATACAGTTACATAGGGCGGGGTACAATGAGTGAAACAAAAATCGATAAAAGTTGGGTTTTAAATTACAGGCTCGGCAAGAGCGGAAGGGCGCCGAAAGTTGTATGTGGTTAGTCAACCTTTGACCACGGTAAGCGCGGAGCCTGAACAAGGTTCTTTTGGCGCATAGGGTCGGTTTTCGTAACCTTATGGCGGTCGCTTCTGCTGTTGCTAACAGGCGCTGGCCCAGTAGCTTAGGGTAGCTCGAGGGGACCTTGTAAATCACACGAAATGCTTCAATGGGGTCCACACGATGCCCTTAGTCCACTGCATGCGCAAGGATGGCGCTGTCTATTCTCCTAGTTTCACCCTTTGCCAGCCATGCGGGAAGGTGCTCTCGTATTCTTTTGGAAAGGCGCCGACTCGTACGGCCAATATGACCTGCTCCACATCAGAAAGTGAATGAGTATATGCACATTGAGGCGGTCTGAGGTGGCAGTCTATCCTTGTCTTCTCTGCCTAAAATAGGGTTAGTAGAGAATGATATGCGTACCCTTGCTGCTGGGAAGATTCCCGAGACAGCTTAGTCAAGGCTTCTTCTTAGGAGTTCACTTGCAGAGTCTTCTTGGAAGGGGACTTTGAGGAACAACGTTTTCTTTTCGGCGGTTAGTGTGGTGGGTTTTGCGAGTCGTTCGGCAAGGTTCTTTGCAATGAACCTGTCAGGGTACCCATTTTCGTGAAGCAAGTCCTGGATTTTTCTAAGTTCCTCCTCGATACTATCTGTTGTACACATTTGTCTAGCCCTTTGTGCCAAACGCCTGACTAGATTCCGTTTTTGTTGGAGAGGTACGAAACTAGCGAAGTTCGTTTATTGTCCAGACCAGGCTTTCTTTCGATAGACACTCCTTCGGATGTAACTTATCCTTAGCTTCTCCGCGTAAAATAGGGTTAGTAGAGAATGATATCTGAACCCTTGATGCTGGGAAGGTTCGCGAGACAGCTTGATCAAGGCGTCTCCTTGGAAAGGGACTTTGAGGAACAAAGTTTTCTTTTCAGCGGTCGGTGTGGCGGGTTTGACCGGTTTTTCAGCAATGTTCTTTGCAATGAACCTGTCAGGATACCCGTTTTCTCGAAGGAAGTCCTGGATTTTTCTGAGCTCCTCCTCGATGCTATCTGTTGAGCAAATTTTTCTAGCTCTTTGTGCCAAACATTGGACTAGATTTCGATATGTTGGAGGGGTACGAAACTGGCAAAGTTTGTGTATTGTCCAGACCAGGTTTTCTTCCGATAGACGCTCCTTCGGATGCTACTGTCAGATCTGCTGTTTAGAAGGACATCTAAGGAAGGGAGCGAACCGACCGTTTCGATCTCCAGCGTGAATGTGATCGACGGATGTGCCTGATTTGCCGCATCTAAGAGGTTAGCTATGTCGGTTTCTGCAGTGGCAATTGCAAAAATATCATCAACATAGCGACCGTAATGTTTAAGCTTATCGATCTGATCGCTTAGTTGGAATCGCTCTAATTTGCCCATGAAGTCATCTGCTAAGAGAGGTCCAAGGGATGAGCCCATAGCAACGCCGTCTACTTGTCTATAGAGTTGGTTGTCGAACAGGAACTGCACATTTAATGTGCATCTAAGTAATAGTTGCTTGAGTGTTTTTGTCGGCAGTCCTATTTCTTGATGACTGGCAGATAGAAAATCACAGATGTAGTCAACTGTCTCGGTGACTGGGGCGTTTGTAAAAAGTGATGCGACGTCTAGTGAGAACATCATCATGCCGTCAAGGTTGAGGTCTTTAATTTCGTCAATGAATTGAAAGGCATCTCGATAACTGCGTGGTGCCAGCTGATGTTGTATGGGCTTGAGTTTCTCTGCTAACCACTTAGCTTTCGCATGATACGCAGAGTTCCGCATATCTAAAATCGGGCGAACCGGTAGGCCTTCCTTATGGATCTTAGGTAAACCATATAATCGGGGAATATATGTGCCGACTGGCCGGAGGTGTTCGAAGTCTCCTTGGAAAGGGACTTTGAGGAACAACGTTTTCTTTTCGGCGGTTAGTGTGGTGGGTTTTGCGGGTCACAGGTCTCCGATTAAGTGGAAGAACTGGTTTTACGGGAGGTAGAAAATATTGCCTTCAGCCAGCATGAGCCAGTGGTTCTGCGCCGTTAAGTAGACGACACGTTTTCCATCGTAAAGAAGGACATGCTACAACATTTCCAAAACCTGTTCAACACAATCTTTTCTAAAATAAAATTCACGAGGAAAGAAGAACAGGAACAGCAGTTGCCTTTTATGGATGTGATTGTCAGACGAAACCTTAACGGCAAACTTCGAACGACGGTTTGCATGAAAGCAAAGAACGTCACACAGCTTCTCAGTTTTTACAGCAACCATCCAGTGGCTCACAAATGAAGCTGTGTAAAAAAGCTCTACAAACGGATCCAAACTCATTGCAGTAAACCAGAGGAAAGGGCACGTGAGGCCCGTTATCTCCGCGACCAGTTTGTGCAAAATGGCCATCTGAGTCCATTCACAAGTCGTTGCCTATGCGGTCGGCCCAGAGGACTGAAACATCAACAACACCAACGATATGCATTCTCTGTCATGCATCAAGGCGTCTCAGAAGCAACCGAGCGCATTGCTGCGGAGCTAGGTGTCGAAATTGCACACCGCCCCAAAGCCGCTAGACGAAGTAGGGCCAGAAAAATTAAAGACCTGTTAAAGTCTGAGGGGCAATCTGGAGTAATGTATCGCGTCCTCTGTCAAAATTGTCCTTGTAACTACACAGGACAGACTGGACACATGCTCGGATCGCGCATACACGAACATAAGCTGGCTGTGCGACGAGGCGACGCATTATCACAAGTTGCCGCCCACACCTACGGAATGGGTCACGAGTTTAACTTCGCAGGCACCAAAATAGTCGCCCACGCCGGAAAGAAAACAGGCCGAGAATTGATAGAGACCTGGACTTTATTGATCTGGCGCCGACGTACAGAGCCCTGCGCAGTCAACTCCAGTCTTGACTGTCTTGCAGTTAGTAACAAAATTCATTTATGGTGGAAATGCAGTCTTATTTCTCACCCGCCGAGGTGGAGGCCCATTAGGGAGGAAAAATCTGTGAATAAGTAACACCAGAAAAGACGTCTGTGCTTGTTTTAGTCCTTCAAGTCAGTATATGCGTCTGCCCATCTCTAAAGAAGGGAAGGCTACAATCTTGTTGGGACGCTGAGTCCTATTTCCGTAGGTTTTGCCGTTCGAGCATCAGCTATGAAGCACTAGAGATGAGTCCTTAAGGAGACAACTGCAGGTGGTGCCGGGCGGTCGACCTTTGGGTGTCTCAGTCTGCATCTTCGAAGCAAAAAGTGGTTCGGTATGAGCTGACACTAACTGCCTTTGAACAAAAACCTATTTCTGCGCGGAGGTTTTTCATTCAGCCTAGCCGCGGTTCAGTATAAATAAGTAATGAGAAAAGAATAATCGTGAAGCATCCTGCAGAAAATACGCAAACTCCCCGAGAGAATTCCCAGTAGAAAACGCAGCAGAAAACGGCGTTGTGTGCAACTGCGCAGATGTCGGAGGACAAAACAGTTTTTTCCTCTAAAGCAGATGTCTTGAAGTTGTTGGAAACTTGTTTGTACCTCAGACGCCCCTTCTGCTTCTCTGTCGGCAAACCCAACGTCTAAGTGTTTCTGGTCGGTCTTAGGAAGTCCAGCAAGGGCTTTCAGTCTCAAGGTGACCATGGATAACAGCAGCGAAACTGGCGGGTCTAGTTTTAGTCTTCTAACCTTTAAACTGCCTTGGTCGAGGATGGCCTTTGCCGGCAAGCCGAAAATTCGGTCGCATTCCCCAAGTTGTTGTCGGTCCCGCACTGGTAATTCGCGGTTCCAGGTGTAGTTGTTATTGCAACGGTTGCATTTATCTCCCAGATAGGTTTTTGTATGCAGTACTTGGCTCTCAGACAGCATATTCAGGTAAGAGAAATAGCTTTCGTATTCTAAAGACCTTTTAAATTCTTTTCCGTAAAAGAAATAAAATCCTACTAGGTTTTGCCTCGGAAAAGAACAATAGATAAACCATCGTGCATTTTAATATTAAGGTACGATGGCCGTTAGGAAGGATGTCATCCGGAACAAGATTCGTGCAATTGGAAAAATGGCCAGGGTATTTACTGTTCTAAGGTGAGCGACTATGCATGCATTGTCAGTAAGTACCTAATTTTGAATACTTTGATTGTTTTTTATTACGCGACACGACACCTATAACAAACCAAATTAAATTCCCCAAAATCAGATCATTCAAGTATATTCCTTTCAAACCTCAAAATGGTTAATGGTTTATAAAATGTTTTATTAAATATACCAATAGCGATTTTCAACCTGTCGTGAAGTGCTTGTACCGTTCATCTCAAACTACTAGAGAGTGGATTTTCTCAGATTCATAACGCCCGTCCCGGCTTATCTAGTTGAGGCAGCATTGCATGTACACACATTCGTATGTTCAGTTTTTATTACGTGACTCGACACCTGTAACAAACCATATTAAATTCATATAATGAGATCATTCTAGTATATTCCTTTCGACCCCCAAAATGCTGTTTTGTTTTTATTAGGAGTGGCTTAACCGTGGCATAAATGATTGATTAAATATACCAATAACGATTCTCAACCTGTCGTAAAGTTTTTGCACAGTTCATTTCAAACTGCTAGAGGGCGGATCGTCTCAGCTTCATAACACTGGCCCCCGGCTTGTCTATTTCAGACAGCATTGCATGTGCACACATTCGTATGTTCGGCAAAATATCTTTTGTGCCAGCTAAGATTGGTTTAAGCAGGGTGGGTTTACTCCTCTGCTCAAAAACCGTGGGCATGTTGACTCACAAATGGCTATCTAGTTTATGCTCTTCTCTACGGCTGAACAGATTTCTTGTTCAGTTCGTATCTCCTTGGGACAATCGAAGGCTCGTTAAGCATAATTTTTCTGCTTCCGATGACCAGAATGTTTTTCGTTTTCTTGTAATCGGGCTTCAAAACAAAAACAAATATCAAAAAGATTATACAGATTTGTTGCAAACTCTGTCATCAGCCCACATTGTTGCTCTTTATGCTGTACCACAGACACGTATTCGGCATGTCATTTACTCAATACTGACCAGATTTCTCAAGTATGAACGTACATCCATCATATGAACGACTCAAAAAGCCTAAATGTTCATCATGTATAACAGCTACATGCTGCATTTTTGGATTCATTGTGTGCTCATATCGTCGGCTGACTGCAATTTTTAAAATAACGATTGGGTAATTTAAACGAAATTTCATGAGTTCACATGAACATTCAGTGGTAAGCAGCAGTTTTTGATCTAAGAGCTTTTGTCTTATAGTACATCTATTGTAACAGTAACCTCAGCAGGGGAATGCATTCTTGGAATAGCACCAAAAATCGTGCGTTGTTGGCACACGACTGGAGAGGGACAATAGAGTTCTAACCTTCACTAGGCAGTTAAACTTAGTCGCAGAGACACAGCCATTTAAGTACAAGTTGCGTGACAGATGCTCAATGCATTTTAGCCCGCATTTAGCATAAAAACTTCTGGAAAGTCAATGACATGCAATAGGATACCTGTTTCGTCTGCAGCAGGCGGATAAAATGTACGACGAAATATGCAGAATTGAGTCTTTAACGCGCCTGCGGCCCTTAGATTGTCAGGCAGACACAGATAACGACTGAGTAGATACCGCCTAGGTTTAAAAAATGATTTACGCATAAGAAAAACTGTATGGTGCGGTCATAAAGGCGCGAAAAAGTGCTTCTAAGAGTTGATGTATCTTTTGGGCTTAGAAAAATGATCACTTGATCGCCCTCGGGTTGACTACTAATACGTTGCCCTAACCTGGTAATTTAGCAGGTCCAATTTTGAAGAATTTACGTAATACACGCAAATTCTACAAGTACCTACATAAAACGATTAATGCTGAAAACGTCATAACAGTCCGACAGTTGTGTCGCAAAAGTCTCCGCCTGTTCATATTCCCGTGACTTGTGATTCAGTGTATTGCTTTTTTGACCGAATCTTGTCAAAACGCCCTTTTTAGAGAGGAGAATGAAAGCATACTTGAACTGAAAGGCCTCATTCCAAATGGTAAGCTTCCAACGGGTCTTCTCTCCGGAGGTCGGGAAAATATAAAAGATGGTGAGTTAATGGTGGTATCCTTATAATTGTCGTTTTATTTGAAAAAAAATTGGGAATCAGCGGCTTATAAAACAGGAAAAAAGCTACTGGACTATTGGACTCCCTCAGCTCAGTGTGTATTTTTGGATGGAATGAAATCACAATCACCCCTCACATGGGCGTCGTGGGCTCTTCCTGATGAAACACCGATGACGCATCTGCCGACCACATCAGAATTGATTATTTGCGCTGCCAGTAGGCGTTTCTTTCTTAGGTCAACTAATGGATGCCCCAAGCAAACTCGTGGTCGGTGGT
The DNA here is from genome assembly GCA_902702965.1 of Spirometra erinaceieuropaei. Lineage (NCBI taxonomy): Eukaryota > Metazoa > Platyhelminthes > Cestoda > Diphyllobothriidea > Diphyllobothriidae > Spirometra > Spirometra erinaceieuropaei. Next base: position 383,743 of record CACRXP010000044.1, on the reverse strand, counting down.
TGAATTTCGTCCAACGATGTACTTTTATAGATTGGGCAATCTGCATAATTCCATCGTTTGCAACAGAATAGTCGTCCCTACCAACCAATGTTGAGTGTTTTATAGCGGTTAGGCACCAGACTTTCCAAACACCAGGCATAATACACTGCCCGAAAACTTTCGCGGTAAAAGTTGCATAGGAAATATGATTGGGACCTAACCCCAGTCATCGCAACTATCTTCACGATACGTTTATTTTGCATATGTCGTCATATTACTTAGTCAGTTAAGCTGCAGTCACACACAGATTTTAGAAGCATTAGGAAGGAAGGTCAACAAGGAAGAAAATCTCACCATATCCATTTTAAGAAGTCAAATTTGAGAGGCAAAATAAATACGATTCCGTACGCTTATTTTGCGTTCCTTATGTGTGGTTTTTGTTTTTTCATGAAATGCGAACACAGCTGCAGCATCTAAATCACTATTTTAAAAAAAACTAATATAGCAATAAGGAAAATTGTCGTTGTTGAAAAAATGCAGACTCTCAAAATTGTGTTCACTTTACGTTTTGCGTAAGTCCTGTCAAGCTGTGAGTAAAATGTCACCAAGAATTAATGTGCGGCCAATCAAAATGTTTCCAAAAACCACACTTTAGGTTTTTTTCCCCAGCTCACGCGGAATTCTAAAATGCTGACACCTACTTGCGTGGAAGGTCTGCAGTGAGTGTTTAGTCGTCATTTTGGATTCGAGGGGACTTTTATGATCGTATAGTTTATACGATCTGCTTATGGGAAAAGGCAAAACATGCTAATTTCCCCTGTCATGTCTATATGCGCATAAGGCTCGATTCCAGTCTTTTAAGGTCATCTAACTTGACGTTTTCCGAGGGCAAACATTGGAGCTAAAAAGTGTTTATGCTGTCATAAGTAGACCGTTGTAATCGTGACATGACAGTAGATCATTTGTGGGCTGCATCTTATTCCAGTCAGATTAAGTTTAACTAAATCGCCGACGTTTGATCGTATCTCACCGTTACTTCCTGATCATTTAGACACAACGCACACTCATTTCTGCTGATGCATTTGGCGTAACAGCTCACAAACTAAATTCAAACTGACGGCCAAGGTCAATAGTGATAATAAATGAAGCTGTCTGTTGACCACGACTGGGAGTTCTTGAAAGAGGATGATGTTTGCGCGTTAACTGCTCACTAACACAATTATGGAATCTGCACTATTAGTTTAAGTTGGAACATAATTTTGAGGAATTCCCCTGACTGAAATTTTTTTAACCGAATGAACGCAGTCTTTCTAACTCGTTTATGTCTAAGCAACTGAGAACACTTCAAAACACAGTCCAGGCATCCTCACCCACAAAATGTGTTGTCGGTTTCATCCGCACAACTCAGTCCGCATAAAGTTTAATCGAAACCTTTTGGTGTATATCGGCACTCTCTCGCCTGAGGAATGCTTAAACATATAGTAAAACCTTAATTCACTGAGAAGTAGGTCCAATCAATAGAAGCGAAGAGACAAGTCCCAGGAAGCAGTCTTGAAGAAGGAGACACGATTGCTGGGACAAGAGCTTCACTCGCCTGACGTTTCGAATTCCTGCTAGAACCCACTATCAGAGACAAAAGCAGATACGGGTGGTTCATGCACAAATGGCTGCAGTATTTATAGGATACATAAGCCATGCTACCGCATACCTATGAATATTTATGACTCTCCCCCTTCATCGGGGATTTTTGCACGTGGCGTGCTGACTGTGTGATGGCCGACATTCGCGTCGGTAATTGATACAATTTCATCACGTGCATGGACCACTCGTATATGCTTTTGTCTCTGATGATGGGTTCGGGCAGGAATCCGAAACGCCAGGCCAATAAAGGCCTGGTCCCAGCGGTCGTGTCTCCTTCTTCAGGTAGGCACAATCGTTGGAACACAGATTTTATTCGCCCGTAGTTTGAAACACGTGTGGACCAGATTTTTAGAGAGAGCATAAAGTGTGAATAATTAACGAACAAAGTTTTGCACAATGAGGATAAAGTATATGACCGGAGTAGGGTTCATATCATGAAAGGCCTTCAGTATTTACCTACGTAGGCGTTGTCCGGTAGAGTGTTTGATCGGAGTCCAGTAAGCCCTTCGGCGGCTCTATTCCCCGCAGTACGATATTATTTGAAGGATGCAAGAAGTGTATTCCTATGCATAAGTTCACTGCCCACATCACTGTCATGTCCGACTACCTGACGGAGAATATAACGACACGACTCTCTCCTTTACAAAATGGGATAGAAAGATCTCCATTGCCTTCTTTACATCCGCAATGTTCAGCCTAAATCTAAGACGGTACCTTACTGCGTCCACGTGGGCCCACAACGCACTGCCGGGCACGGGCACTCCCTAGAGTAGTTTCCTCTTAAGGCGACTCCATCACGCTTCTATGAAGCCTCACCTGAACAATTCCTAATATTAGAATCCCTGTTAAGATATGATCTACGTGTCACCTTTACCTGACTCCAGTCACATATCTGGCCCTTGCATTTTGCAAAAATGACTTATACTTGATGCCGCCCCTGATGATGGGTCCGAAAATGTATTCGAAACGTCGGACGAATAAAGCTTCTGCCTAGGACTGACTTACATGGTCCCCATCAAACACAACCTAGAAATAGGAACGCCCGCCCAAATAATAAAGGTGGACGTGCTTCCTACAGCATCGCAGGATGGGCCACATTTTAGCATAACAATGACTGAAGCCAACGCATCAAATGCGGGACATAATATATTGGTCAGGACGTTCTTACCTTCAGGGTGGATGAGTCTAAAACACTAATAAACCTGCCTACTCGGGTTTGTAAAAAAAACGACTATGTCTCTGGCACATACGTTCTCGTCTGCCGTCAGGGACATAGCAGCCTAACTGAAAAACCGCCAAGATTAACGGAGGAAATTGTACCTGTTGGAGTCCAGCATATGACATCAACTTTAACCACGCACAAAAAGGTTGACCCGCCTAAGGACAGAAGTCAGAAGACTGTAAAAGCTGAGTTATTCTTTACACACAACAATTTGCATGTCGGCCAGAACAAGACGTCCGTTTGGGTGCGCGTGCGTCGCCGTGCTTTTTCTACGCGGTTCGACATGTCTTGGACAGAATGATTAAGTGACTAGCTGCGTTGGGCATGTGATTGGTTGGTCCATGCGTTGAGGCACGAGCACACAAGTCCGCAAAAGGGGGAGGGAGGGGTCACGCAGTCGGCACGCGTGAGATGGAGTTAATTTGTGGGAGCAGCTTGGCAGGGGTCGCACTTGGTCGAGTCCGGTGGGTGGCCTTGAGTTTTGTTTGCGTCTGCTATGTCATTATTCGGCAAAAAGGCGGCCCTTGCAGCTTGGTGTGCGCTGCAGTATGCCTCCATGAGGCCACACCGTATAAATCCTATTACTATATATTTCGCAAGAAACCCTTCATGGATTACTTTTACCGGACCCCCGCTGTGTACTTTATCCTTGCTTTATTAGGAATAACCCGTATTTTATGCTGCCCCTGATGATGGGTTCGAGCATTAGTCCGAATCTTCGGACGAATAAAGCTTTCGGGTGGGGCTGGCTAAACAGAACATTGAAATAGGAACGCACCGCCCAAATAATAAAGTTGGACCTGTGCATCATTTCGGAAATGGCAAAATATTTTTGTTCTCCAACTCCAGCATTAACCCTAGTATAGATCTAAGCCGTTGCCCCAATCTTAACCCTAACCCTACCCTAAACCTTGACTCAGCAGTTAATACTAGCCCCTACATTAACCCAGACTTGATCCTGACCAAGCTTACCGTCAAATTTGTATCTAGCCTCAAACCTGTTCCTTAACCTAACCCTCATTGCACTGGCAGTTGGCTCGAAGCCGACCGTAGTACAAGAGGTTTCTGCTCTCCTGTGTGGTTTAGCGGGCCGTATAAGTCAATTCTATCAGCTTTTGTTCCAGCCATCTCGTCTGGATGTTTTCATCCACTTTCCGGAACTCGCATTTTTGCTTGCATCGGCACTTTAGTTCTCTTTCAGAATTGGTGGTCCATTTGCATCCCCTCCGTCAAGTTCATCGTTTATGAAACACGGTTCTCGGGAGATTGACCTAGAAGGTGTCCGGCTGCATTTAAATTTATAAAAGGAAGCAAAATAAAGAACTAGCATCATTTGAGGTCACTTCGCAATTCAAACCCGACCGGTTTGATGAACAAACGGTAGTATAAAGACGGCAACTGCAGAAAAATTGCGGATTTCATGAATATTTTTACCGTTAGACCTGCTTCCTTCAATATTGCGAGATGAGTCAGCTTTTAGCTAAGAAAGTCTACAAGACGCGCATGGCATAAACAATGACCGGAGCCGTCAGTATCAAATGCTTGGCATAAACTACTGGATGACCCTAAAACACTAAGGAACCTACCTACTCGTGTTTATCGATGAAAAAATGATTAACTACCTCCCCCCGGCACATATTTTCTCGTTTGTCGTTAGTGCCTGGCTGAACAACCGCCCAAGTTAAACGAGGCAATTGAACCTGTTAGAGTCCAGAATATGAAATCAACTTTAACCACACAAGATAAATTAGCCCCGCCTACTAATAGAAGTCAGAGGGCTGTAAAAGTTAAGTTATTCTCTACGCAGGACAGTTCGCTTTCGGCCCGACCAAGACGTCCGTTTGGGTACGCGTGCGTCACGGTGTTTTGTCTACGCGGTCCGACATGTCTGTGACAGAATGATTAAGTGACTAGCTGTGTTGGGCATGTGATTGGTTGGTCCATGCGCTCAGTCGGGGGCGCACGAGTGGGGAGGGGGGATGAGGCGACGCAGCCGACGCGCGTGAGATGGCGTCCATTTGTGTTCGCAGCTTGGCAAGGAGCGCACTCGGTGGAGTCCAGGGGATGCCCTGGAGATTTTTTGAGCCTGCTATGTCATGATTCGGCAAAATGCCGCCCTTTCAGCTTGACGGACGCTGTCAGTTCTCTAGCACCTGGTCCCCCGACTTTAGGTGCGTTTACGCTCCGGCTGGATATACAGGTCGTGAGCATGTCTGCCCAGTCATCCTCGTCTCTCTGACCGGTTTTGGTGCTGTTTTTGGTTAGAATCCTGGTCAAGTATTTACTGCAGACCCGGAAGTGTGGAGTGGTGTGCTAGGTGCGGTCCGGCCGCGCCATCCAGCTGCACCCTCTTTTGCCTTGACTCTGTCTTGACAACGGGCTCAGGTGTGGAAGAGGAAGGAGGGAACAAGGATGCTGCACAAGTCCACTTTCAATATAAACTAATTAATGCGCAAGTCATTGTGCCTGATTTATCTTGCTGTGGAGCACACGGCAAACGTCGTCGGGCGCGATGGTCAAAATGGTTGGATTCGATTTGTGTAAATTTCCCGTCGTATGTCGATGCCGAAATCGCACAACGAAAACCGCTGTTGCACTCCCACCATATAGCAGTTGTCAGGCAGAGAGAGAGAGCTCAGCTACGTTTCATGTTACTCCCCGAGAAGAGATTATGTCCACAGGGCTCACAAAGGGCGCAGAGCAGGGAGTAAATTAGGCTAGCATCCGAAACGCGACAATTGCTTACTTCCAGTCGACATCCCTAACTGACATCTCGGAAGTTTAGGGATTGCATAACTCCTCCGACTTACAGTGCAGCCTGGTCGCGCGGCACATCAGTCATTGACGAATGCTGATTCCGTTCTCGTGTTAAAGCAGCATAATTCGCATCAGTAGGCTTGTTTTCAAAGAGATTCTCAAAGTTTACCGAAAAGGTTCATCCGGAGAGTGAATAAAGTATGTCCTTGAATAGCTTGCTTTGAGCTGGCTGTCACCTGAAAAAAGGTGCAAAGGATTCATTCGGCTTCAAGTGACTTGCGCAGTGCCCAGTAAACCTCTCAATGACAATTCTTATATCATGGACGGCAAATACATACGCTGAATCTACCACATTCTCCCCTCCTCCTCCTCCTCCT
>CACRXP010000044.1:351560-376431 GCA_902702965.1 Spirometra erinaceieuropaei | reverse complement strand
CCACCACCACCTCCTCCTCCTCCTCCCCCTCCTCCTCCTCTTCTTCCCCCTCTTCATCCATCTGGACGCGGTAAAGAAGACCGGAAGCGAGATGGAGCGCAGGCGGCTGGCACAGCGTGAATCCCCTCCTGGAGAAGCCACTGCAGCCTGAATCTCCATCACAAAGAGGAGGATTGAGTTATTCTGTCAGTTGGTAGCCTTCCAATCCAAGGCTTTTAGTGCACCGGGATAGATTCCACCGTGTCAGAACGCTTATAGTGAATAACATACGCAAAGAGTCGGGCTCGGCCTTCTCTCCTCTCCAGCGCAGCAGTGCACTGTCTGAGCCAGCCAATCAAGTGGGGCCGAGATTGAGCGCAGTGGTTGGCGCACATACCAAGAGTTCCTACTGGAGGTGAACTGATTAGAATATCGAATGTTAGCATAGCAGAGGAGTCACACGGAGAAGGAATCAAGGGGCCAATTCCCAAATGCGTGAGAGGAGCCGATTCTGTGGTTGTGATAGGTGATACGGAACGGGTCCTTGTGCGATGAACGTGCTGGTGGGGAGATAAAGTAGGTGGGCTAACTGATGAAATGTCAACCGACATTCCGAAATGCGGTTTCGTTTCGATAAGATAAATTAAGTAAGATTGTAAAATTAATCAGCCTGCAGCATAATTCTATAAGATTTCTGTTACCTCCATATGCCGGCTTTTGAACGAACTTCCATACGGCAGCATGCAAACACCACACTCTGTGCAAAATGACTACTTAAGTAGCATACATTTTTCTTGCTGATTTTCGATGCTCCTAAAAGTCCAATAATTTTTCATGGACAACATCAATAAAAATATCGATTTTTTCACTCATTCGGTAGAAAATTAAGTCCTCTTCTACTCTTACACTCGAAGGAAGGGTAATATTCAATTTTCAAAAACTTTCCCAATTCCCAAATAAATTGGAACCTGCCCTGCCGTTATACTTGCATCCAGAGTTTCCCATCTATAAGCCGTATATTTTCCGCGTACAGGAAACCACATATTTCTCTACGGTATTAGGAGGAGATCATATATGGTTCATAAAATTAAGCGGTAAATTTGATCCATATTGTTAACTGTAAAAGCCGCATTGCTAAAATCCGAGATATGACGATTTATGAACGGCCATTTCACTGTATTAAAAAGTCTCACAGTTGTAAATTTTTTTAAAACCGAATTATACTCTTCCTTCAAGTATAAAATTAGAAGGCAACGTAATTATCTGCCGAAGGAGCGAAAGAGTGAATATTTTATTCATATTTTCCATGAAATATGATTGACTTTTTAAGGGAATCGAAAATTAATGGGAAAAATGCATGCTACGTAAGTAGTCATTTTTCACAGAGTGTGGTGTTTGCGTGCTGCCGGAAGGAAGTTCGTGCAAATGCCGGCATTATGAGGTAACTGAAATAGTATAAAATTATGTTGTAGGCTGACCAGTTTTACAACCCTACTTAATAAGTCTTTTCGAAACGAAACCGCATTTCGGAATGTCGGTTGACATTTCATAAGTTGGCCCACCTACTGTATGCGGTGATGGGGTTTGTCCGGCGGTGTTTTACCGGTGAGCAGGTGCATGAGGTGACTGAATGTGCTTGAGCAATGTTGGTAGTTGAGGCGGACGCTTCAGGAAGTGGTTCGTATCTTCAGGCGACAGAGCAGTGCATGATGTGGCAATGTAAGCAGGGCAGGTTTAGAGTTGCTGATGCTACCGGTGAAGGGAGTGTTGGCAGCGCTGGAGATGGAGGAGTTGTTTGGCATACAAGGTGTGCTTGTTGGTCGCCTTTCTTGGAATATTTTTTGGACAGTGCATGCAGAGGAGGCAGGTACGGCGTCTGTTTGTTGGGGCTCCTGACACTGGTTCGCCGTGTTCGGTGCGATGGAGTCGCATGCGACCAACCAGCCGGTCGCAAATGACCGCATCTCCACGATGGCGTTGAACCTTGAAGCCTGCAGGTCCCTGACTGTCTACGGGAGCAGGCAAATACAACAGAACAGTCTCTAACTTGCCAGGTAGTCGTTTACCTTGCAGTCTCCCGCGAGACAAGCGTCCAGCCGTCGACGTCGCAGATCGCCTAAAGTACCAGAACGTGTTGTCGATTTCGTCTTCGGACAGGAAAACAGTTCAACAATTTGCAGAGCCGTGGTAGGGCTCCGAAAGGCGGAAGGCGTCGGTTAGGAGGAGATAGTATTACGCGCAGGTTCGCAGAAGTAGGGGGCTGTTACCATTACAGCCTCCGAGACCGTGAGGTCCCAAAATTCCCTCTCAGGCACGGTGGTCCCCTCCAACCCCCAACGTGGGGACTGAGGTCAGTAGGGACAGCCAGCTTGTTCACTTTCGACACAGTCTTGAGGAGGGCGTCTGGGTCCGCGTAGAATTTGTTCTTCACTTCATCGGAGGAGGTCGTTTGGGAGAAGGTGGCGTAGGCATTGGTGACTGTGGCAAATTTTGCTCTTCGGAGAAACAGACGCGGGGCCACGTGTCGATCGTTGCTGACCTATAGTAGACAGGACAGTCACCACGCGATGCCTTTCGGGTGGCAGAGGCGACGCCAATGCCGTGTCTCCCTACTTTTCTGCGTCTACTCCAGCTGAAGATGCAACCGGTACTTTACTTCGGAGAATCCTGTGCTTCTGAGGGCAGTGATGTCCACCTGGTGGCACGCCATTCCTCAGCACTGTTCTCCTTTCAGGCCGATTGATCCCACGTCGTCTAAAAAGGACAGAAATTTCAGGCCGTCAGAGTGAGAAGATCACCTTAACAGCCTGTGGAGTAGGACGGAGGCACAAAGACTGCAGTATTTATAGTATGTAGCTGGAATGGAACCAGAGGCGTACTGTAATTAACAGCTCTCGCGATCACCACTGGGGGTCGTAATGTATGCGATGGTGGCTCGCTGCAATTCTTTCAGCCGTGTTGGATGTTGGCGTGATGATTACTCGGCAATTTGGCCCGCCTTCACTGGGATTGCTGCTCGTCCGCGTCCTCCCAACGTGACTGATACCCATGCGTGGGAACTGCTTCAGCATCGAATTTGATACCGAGAGGTCTTGGCGCTTGTTGAAAGATTGTGGCCTGCGGACAATAATCGAGCAGCTCGCGGTTTACGCAGTTGTCAATCCTAGCGAGGGTCTCGACCTTTTGAAACTTAAACATATAGCCGAGTTCCGTGGAATGAGCTGCAACTGCTGCTGCGTGTTCGGTCATTCGCGTCCAGAGTAATCTCCTTGTTTTTCCGACGCAATTACTCTGTCCGCAACTGCACCCGATCAGGTAAACGACTCCAGACGTTTCCTGCCGTAGCAATGGATTGTTTGGCCTCGTAACGTGGCAGTTAATAGTCGCCGCCGGTGTATGTGCAGCCCCAACTCCAAGTGGAGTGAGAAGGGGGTCGCATACGGGATTGCGTGTCGACCTCTCCATGAGACTTTTGAAAGTGTGGGGGGCGGGACGGGGAGGGTGGAGAGGAACAGAATTACCGGCTGTGGGGACAAACACAACATCGGATACCCCCATCCGGTTTAGTCCGTCAGTCGAAACGGCTACCGTGGTGTGGCCACTAGGTATATCCTAGGTTCCGTAAGCAACAGACGACATTTGAGCCCGCGCGGAGCAGTCACCACTTGGATGCTACGACCTACAACACGCCTATAGTTTACTCTCTTAGTAGACACCGAACAACTTACACAATGCTACAAACTACGTAAAAGGATTTAATTCAAAGTCGTGCCTCGTCTTTATAATATAAATAAAGGCGTTGATGATCCAGCGTTTAAGTATTCTGTTTTGAGAAACGCACAATTCAACTGCTGACAATCACCCCAGTCCGCGGGTTTTCAAATGCGTTAAACGTTCGAAATCGTAGTGCGCGTATTGTCTCGAGCAAACATTTGACGCCGAGTTTTATCTAAAAGGCGATATTTCTAAAAAAATGTTGACAAATTACCACAACAGCTTATGCACAATGAGCGTCTCCACTGACTAAATTCGGCTTAGGTTTAACTAGCAATGATTCCATGAGTCATGTTTCAGGGTTTTTTGCCAGTCAGGTGTAGTTTCATCATTAGATAAAAAATGGTTTTAAAAGATTCGTTCTGGCCATTTAAAACCATGTGAAAGACTCTCGCATTCACAAACCGACACGGTCATTTACGTGACCCAGGTACGGTTGCGAACGCGAGCATATGCGTATGTGGCGTGCATTGGTCACACATGGTTGTTTTCCAACGTTGCAGAGTACTGGGGTTTGATCCCTTAAGTCAGTAGCAAAAAGTGCCATATTTTTCGAACTGCCTGTGCTTACGGTTGCTCGACAGTGGAAAGTCACAAAAACGTTTGCGGAAAAATAGAGTTAAGACCTGGAACAAAAGTACCTGGACTTTTAGCTAGTACATATGGTGTTAGTATGGTACCCAGTGATCCGATATATACTTATTGCTACCTATCGGCAGTTAATAAATATTACGCCGCCATCCCGCTGGGGCTGACGGATATCGGCCCAAAATTCATATGCCAAATTTTAGTCTACGCCTATACACTTTAATTCAAACTGATCACCTTCAAGTTAGCAGCCAATTTCTAAGGAAATTAAAAAGCGTTAATTTGTAAAATGAAGTACCTCTCAGAAAGTAGGCGAAGAATGCTGAAGCGCCCACTGAAGAGCTGAACCCCTCGCAGCTGTGCCATACAGCGGCAGAATGTCGGCGAAACAGGCTTGTCAGGGTTTTTAGCTAGTATCTTTGCTGTTAGTATGGTATCCTGCAAGTCTGTTCGTTTACGTATGTGGAAAAGAGGCTATTCCAGGTATAATGCCCGTTTGATTTAAACAAGGCCCACGAAATTACAGAACCTACTGCGGCATTCGTCGGTTTCCTGCGTAGTTCCATGTAGTCGCACCATAGTACGACCGTTCCAAACGTCGTCTTCCTCCATTTTGAAGCGATTTGGACCATACGGTAACTTCCACCTGAGTAGTTCATTCAAAGACAGACTAAAAGTGAATCTATCTCATTTTCTTTTCCCACACTGCCTTCTGAGGACAAGATAAGTCCATAGGGCCGGGGGAGGGAAGCGTGGGTGCAGGGCCTGTTATAGCTAAGCTACCCGGCTACACGTTCAACACACGAGCTTAACCCCTGATTTTACGTGTGTCAGACTTCGTTTAGGTAACAATCGGGAGATGGCACCCAAAAAAATCCGCCTAACGAAAGCAGCCAGCCTTACGGGACAGGTGGTAATAGGGGTTTTATGGGGCGGTGGCTGGTCGGGATGTACGATACTAGCCGACAGAAAGCCTTATTTGAACAGGTGAATGATCGAAGTTGACCCTGTCTCCGGTCCGTCATTACAAAATGGGTGGCCAAAGGCAGTATAGTGTTAACGGACGAGTCGAAGGCGTATAATCGTCTTTCCTCTGAAGTTTATCTTCATTCCTCTGTTAACACTCAAATAACTTCAAGGAGCCTTCCACCGGACGGCACACCAATGCCATTGAGGCATACTGGAGTAGACTGAAAAGGAAACTCCACAAGGGCGGGCCAGTATGTGGTCGAGCTGTCTGGGCTCACATAGACGAAGTACAGTATCGTCTTTGGTTTGGCCTCAATGCCATGTCTTTGCCAGACGCCTGGCCACTGTTCCTGTCCCATGTTGTGCAGACTTATCTTATTTAAAAGTGATTTCGTTTTGTAATAAACTTCCACAATGCGAATGTATGTCGTATAGTCAGGTGGACGTGTGCAACGATGGGGAAGGTTGGGTAATAGCGACCATCGTCCATGTAACCTCCTGCGATGTTCGTTCGGCCAGCCCATGTTAGGCCGTCGGGGAAAATCCAAGTAGAGCGTGAAAGTAGGCCTGCAACCGCTGATATGGCCTGAAGGCGTTTGAGTCCACTGTTAAAAGTATAATTTCTAGGTAACGGATTTTTTGGATGCCATCTCCCGATTGTCGGTTGGCCGAGTTGTCATTTGGGCTGGCTCATCCACAAAACCAGTTTCACCTCCTTCTCCTTTCCCGTGCGCTTGTCGTCGTGATAAAATCGGATGCAATAGCTGAGATGGCGCGAAACTATGGTCAAAAATGTGTCATAAACATACTGAAGACGGTGAGATTCACAAAAATGTTTAGTACTTAATCATCAGTGTGAACCTGCCAAGAATGCGTATGTTCTATTATTTTTCTGCTACACAGTGATACCAAAAATCAATTCGTAGATGAAGATTTCACAAGCTCCTAAATAATATTCGAAATATGCTTCTATTTTAGCTGCTTTTACACCACAACACCAGAAGATCAGTTCGTTTGCCGAAGCCAAGGCAATTGACAAAATAAACGAACGGATGCCGCCGATCAACGATTCTGAGGCCACCAACAACATGGTTGCAGAGTTCCTCGAAGCGACAACACCAAGCACCAATCAGACACCACCTCCGCCGACACCTTCCACTGAGGAGGTGCCACAGAGAAAAACGAGCGCTTCGAGGCCTGCACCGACTCTTGTGATAGCAGATGCTGATGCAACTTAACCTCGATCCTCCCCCTCTCCCCGAAACCATCCTCCCAAACCATACATTTATTTTATGTTGGCTTTCTCTTCACCCGCCCCTCCACTCCTTCCTGCTCATTCAGCTGAACTATATTATGTCGAAACTAGCTTTTGACGAAAAGCAACAACTTCAGTGAGCACTGCTCAACCATGGGAGTTGCTCCGAATTCAGCGTCTCCAAATTTGCCAAAAGGCGAGTGGGCAAGCAAGCAGAGCAATGAAAGCGCTCTCAAGAAGCAAATCCTCAAATTTAAATCAGTCCTTTTAGAGCAACCGACACCTTATCCTCCTCCCCTCTCGTCCATCTTCTCCCTCCTCCTGTCTTTTCCTTGCCCGACTACGCTTTTGCCCACATTTTAGTCTGAATCCGAGTTTAAAATTTTAGGGAATGGGGTTTGAGATCAGCGCAGAGCAAGGGAGTTCACAGACGCAATTATGCACTCTCAAGCGTAATCCCCAGTTTGTTCTTTTTTCCACTTCTTCCCCTCAATGCACAAACGGACAAACAATCTCGCCACCCCACTTAAAAAATTTACTTATCAATTATGTGCGAATATGCAATAATTTTAAAAACAACCTTTACCGGAAATGTTCCAGCGAATTTCCTCGGATTAGGAGCAGTGGTAGATGGATAGGAAACAACATGAGCGTATAATTTGGGAAATTTTGAATAAACCGTTCGAAGTGGTTTTGGGGCATCGGCGACAGCTTCGTGAAAAAATAACGGTTGTTTTTAATTTTGCTAAAAAATTACTTAGATTTTTACCTGGTTGGGGTAATTATTGCACGAACATGCACAAGTATAAAACGTTTAGACTCGGAAAAAATGATCGCAGGTTTTCGCCGCTGGCGTTCGAATAGAACTTATAGGATTTGTTAACAAGGAGGACTGCGAAAACATTTCGTTATCGCTAGTCAGCCGTGACCAAACTCCTGGACATGTGTTTGGGATTTGAAGACGAGTAGTGATCCCGTGATAGAGGACTCGGATGGGTCTTTTGGCTTCCGGAGGATGTCTTCAGTGTCTTATGTTAGTTTCCACAAAACGCGCTTGCTGCATCTAAAACGAATTAGTAAAAGCATCTGCATCGATGGCCGGTCTTTCCCGAAGTACTTCCTCGAACGTCATTCCTTGAGTTGTCTTATAGCGAGTTCTCGTCGCTAGACAAATGCAACTCCTAGGAAGAAGAAATGTAAATGTGTGCTGTCGTGTAAATCAGCGGATCCTTCCAGGATAATTAGCATTTTGAATTAGAAAATATGGGGACCGCAGAGAGAATACTCGGTAGGGCCTAACTTTAGTTTTGTGAACCTCCTGTTCTTAACAAAAAATGGTGCACACAAAGGCCTCCTCTCGCAAAGTGCGTTTTTACCTTGTTTAATTAGCGAACTGCATCGACAGCCTTTCTACTCCGACAGATTTCTACTCTGAGAAGGTGCGGAAGACGCGACGGACCTTCGGGTCTGCCTTCGGATGCAAAGGGGTTGTAGTTCTTATAGAGAAGGTGAGTTACTATGGGAAACACTTGCGTAAGCAGTGTTTACTTATTTTCAGATTCATTTTGTTATCAAGGTAAATTATGCTGGATGAGGCGTGATCATCCGGGCCACTTTCGAGAAAGTTAGAGGGGGGGGGCGTTCCAGGCTAAAGTTGTCAGCTTCATATCTGCGGTGGACTACTCTTCACTCTTTCCCCCAATGGTAATGTTTGCAAAAGTGCAAATATTTCAGAACTAACAACTAGATAACTCCGAAATTATTCAAATGTTCCCTAATCACACCGGATGATTGACCTGGTGGCATGCCTAGTAGGGTAACCACATGCTCAGGGGAAGTTCGTTCATTACCTGTCCAAGAATGTTTCGGAAGCTGTCGGCCTCCTTCTCGCATCACTTTGAGGTGGAGTTGCACACAGACCGGAGGCAACCATCAGGCGTCTGGTAATGAAACCGAAAGACCCACTGCCACGGCCAGAAACGTCTGGAGTCGTTTATCGTATCTGGTGCAGTTGCGGACAAAGCAACTACGTCGGAGAAACCGGAAGACAGTTCCGAACGCGAATGGCCGAACACGCTGCAGCGGTGCGGAGATATGACGCCAGCTCTCAAGTTGCGGCTCATTCGACGGGTTCCGGTCACACATTCAAAGTCGATGTGGCCAAAATTCTCGCAAGAGGTGACAACCGCGTGAGCCGGGAGCTACTTGAGTTATGGCTTACTGGCTCCCAGTCCATTAACAAGTACAATGAACTTCCCCCTCCATACTCTGTGCTGAGACTTCGTCCAGGCGGAGTAATTGGCCACGCGGGGAGCGCACAGGTGAACACTTCTCCCAACACCATCGATGCGTCAGATGGTCGAGCAATCATCACACTAACGCCCAACGCACGTGATGAAATTGCAGCAATTAACGACGCGAATGTCGGACATCAAACAATTAGCACACGAAGTGCAACGATCACGGATGAAGGGGGGAACCGTGAAGGTTCATAGAAATGCGGTAGCATGGTGACTGCATCCTATAAATATTGCAGCCCCTTGTGCATGAACCACCCGTATCCGCTTTTTGTCCCTGATGATGGGTTCGAGCAGGAATCCGAAATGTCAGGCTAATAAAGCTCTTGTTCCAGCGATCGTGTCTCCCTCTTCAAAACCTGTCCAATCGCCGGAAAGAAGTTTACAGTATTATACATAGTGAGGTGTGTTTGCGATGTGACCGAAAATATGCTCTTCCTAGCCATCTGTTGGGAAGGCCGATGTCTTCAGCGGCGAGATCCTATTTGAAGGCTTTCTTGCTAATTCCGTGCTAACTGCGAAATATAGGAATTTGTTAATAGAAGCGAAGAGACGAGTCCCAGGAAGCAGTCTTGAAGAAGGAGACATGATCGCTTGGGCAAGAGCTTTATTGGCCTGAAATTTCGGATTCCTGCTCGAATCCATCATCAGAGACAAAAGCAGACATGGGTGGTTCAAGCAAAAGGGGCTGCAGTATGTATGGGAGGCAGCAGCCATGTTACCGCATACCTATGAATATTCACGACTCCCACTTTCATCAGGGATCGTTGCACGTGGTGTGATGGCCGGCATTCACGTCATGCAGCATGTTCGGCCATTCGCGTTCGGAGCTGTCTTCCGGTTTCTCCGACGTAGTTGCTTTGTCTGTAAATGCGATAGATCCCATAAACGACTACAGACGTTTCCTGCAGTTGCAGCAGGTATTTCGGTTTTATTGCCTACGGTCTGTGTGCAAATTCAACCTCAGTTGGTGCAGGAAGGCGGCCTACAGCTTCCGAAACTTTCTTGAAATACGGAAGCGCTCGCCAAAAATGGGTGCCCGTACGGTTAGACCCTTCGTCCCTTATGCGTATGCACCGGCTGACGAAGTTGCGCGGGTTAGTCATTGGACGCGAATGTCGGCCATCGCACTACGTGCAACGATCCTTGATGAAGGAGGAGCCGTGAATATTCATAGGTATGCGGTATCATGGCTACTACATCCTATAAATACTGCAGCCCCCTGTGCGTGAATCACACTTATCTACTTTTGTCTCTGATGATGGATTCGAGCAGGAATCCGAAACGTCAGACTAATAAAGCTCTTGTCCCAGCAGTCGTGTCTCTTTCTTCAAGGAGCGAATTTCTCAATCCGTCTTGCTTATGACAGTTGACTTAGACTGCCGGAATAACATGATGAGACCTTACGTTCCCCACCGTTGCCGATGGGTCACAAGAAATAGCTTGCCTACTCCGGAACCTTGCATTAACTTCTAGGAAAGATAGAGAGTTAGTGTATGTGCAAAGTCTAGTGCTTGTAAACGTTTTGGACTTCTGCACCGAGCAACCGGGTGTGAGGTTCTCATTTCTGTGTACTACTAAATTAATACTTCAATTTGAATAGTAATCGTTATAATTCTTTATGATCGATTGCTACCAGAAGACTCACAACTGGAGTTATTTATTGCATTCTACATTATTCTCGGTGATCATATTTTTCTCATGTAATTTTAGCGTATTTTGTATTTCTATGATCGCTTGTCATGGAAATATCCCGCAAAGATCTTTGCAGTGATGTGGGATCCGTTTGACAAAAGGCTCACAAGATAAAAACTGTTTTTAGTAAGCCGCTGCGAAATCGGCAGACAGTCGTAAATACCAGAAATCTAATATCTTCCATTTTTTATCCCTTTTTCTTCGCTTAGGCCGCAAGCTTCTCGATTTTAAATCTAGTGAACTACTCCAGTAGTGCGGAATTAAATGTTTAGCACTTCGTACACGTGATCCTTAGAAACCGATCGATTTTGCAAATGTCCGTGTATTTCTTCCTTGTGTCTATGGTTACCAACCTCCTTTTTTAAAAGTTTTGAAGTGTTTTGCAGATACCGGCGCATGACGTGAGTAAACTGTCCAAATTCTTTGCTGAGAATGGAGAGTAACGATAAATATTTCCTGAGCATACACTGCACCGCCTCCTTTTAGAACCTATCCTGTCAGGAATAGGGCCCCGTAATAAGGCGACCCTTTACTAAAATAAGGGCCACGGTTAGTCTTAGTGTCAAGATTGGTACCAGAACTATAGAAGAGACAACCTTCCTGGAAGTTAGCGCAAGGTTACTTGTATTTCAGGAGATTCACATCACCTTGACCTGGCTAATCATCAAGAAAATACATTTCATTTATTGTTGCATTAACATTACCTTTAGAATCAATTAATCAGCCCAACGCCCATCCGGTAAATGGCTTTTTATGAACACGGTGAGTAGTTTTGGAGTACTTATTTCATACGAGGAATTAGCAGTTTGGCATTACAGTTCAAGCGTGTTGCCGACGATTCCAAAGTGTGCTCCAGAGCAAGATGAGGGCAGGCACGGTGGCTCGGAGGTGAAATGTTTTATAGCGAGAGCAAACTTGCGCAGCATCTATCACGCTCCCTCTTCCCTTCCCCGCATGAGGTTGTTGTTAAGACATAGTCAAGAGGGTCAGGGGCTGTGGAGAGCGCGGCCGGACCCTCACCTAGGCGTACCACCACACCTCCTTGTCCACAACAAACACTTGACAAGGATTTAATCAATTCCAAGATGGATCAGAGATAGGAGAGGGCGACATAGGTCAATGGACAACTATGTACACGGCCCAGCGAGAACGCCAGCGCACCTGTCAGCAGGGAACCTGGTACTGCTAGCGCACACCGGGCAGCAAGGAGCGTGGTTTGGTGAATAATTTCATAACAGACTCCAAAAAACCTTGAATTCCAGTGGGGTGACATACCAAGCGATTGTTTTGAAAAACTGCAATTAAGTCATAAAACCCGTTTTTGGCACTTTCTCTGATGATGGGTTAAAGTGAGAATCCGAAACGTCGGGCGAATAAAGCCCTAAAAATCAGGGATTATGTGCCATAAAACCGCTCGTACTTATGTAAAAACCATAACGGTTTTTCTATTAACCTTAACCGAGTGAGGGGAGCGAAAGCACATTGCTGCGCTTTCTCACTCCTCTTGGCGAACGCTCACACGCGATAAAAGGAATCACTTGAATGAAACTTCTGTATATACAATAAAAATCTTAGGCGCTTTCTCGCTCCGCACAACTCGCCATGTTAGAAGTGCATAGTAAAATGGAAATATATGGCAAAATATGATCTTTTCGGCTCTGTCCGATCTTAAAGTCAGCTTTTAGGCAGCATGGCTGCTTTAGCAGAATACGTCATCAAAAATTCCAATGCCAAATTCAGAAAATATGTATCCACGGTGAGATTAGTTCGCTTTTTAGGGTTTCGGCCGTTTTCTGGGGAGCTATGGAGAACTGTGCTTATTCTTTTCGTAATGGCGTCAGTAATTTTTAATCATCAAATCAGGGGCGGCTTTTAGGATCAGCAATATTATTTAGAATTCAGTAGGCAGACAGAAACTTGAGTGTGTCCGTTTGCTGCTGTATTTTGAGACACACTAGGTACTTTTAATGAAATTTATGCTTAATTTCGTCCAAGCTAGACATCATTCATACGGTGGGTTTTAGCAGCACCAACCCTCCTCTTGTCGAATTAATCATTTTCCCTCATTGGCGAGCAATTTGCGATATATGAATTTGTCCCGAATGTCTAAAAATTCTGCCGGTAACTGTCGGGAGATTGCACCCCAAAAATCCGCTACCTTGAAACAATACTTTTGACAGTGTACTCAAACGCCTTCAGGCTATATCAGCGGTTGCAAGTTAAGTTTTATTTGACCAGATCACCAGAGGCGGTAAGTATTATGTTCGGGACAAGCTTCTTGGAGCATTTACTAGCTTTAGACATCTTCAGAAGACACAGTCCTCCATGTCAAAATAAATACTTTTACAGAGAATGAGTATGGCAAATTAATTAGACGTCCCACCTTAAAATTAAAAAAACTTCATGCTGACGGCGAAGTAAGATATATTTTCGGCAAATAAAGTTATGAAATGGGCTATCATTTACTGTGGTAAACAACGTTTTTCCAGATTTTTTTTGATTACCTGCACATGTTAACTCAAAGCATTCTGGCAGTTGCAATCGCGCGAGTTAGATGGCAAGACGAATTTCCACTTTATTTGATTGACCTCCATTCATGTTTTCTTTTAGATTTTTTCCCTTTCTGATGACATTGTCTTCATTTTGGTGATATAGACAAAGAAAATAAAATTCGGTTAGTCCAATGGAATTACTCACAAGTATGTTTGCTTTTTGTGACTTCAATCCTTCTTAAGGTCTTATTTTTAATCTGGATAACATCGGTGTAGGCTTTTTATAAGGCAACACAGTGATACATGTAAAATCTAATGACATCATAAAATTTAGTGACCTGTAAGTTCACAAGTCATCGCCGTATTCGAATTTATCCGAGAAAACAAGGTTTATACTCCATTTTCGTATTTTCACTTAACAGACAGTTGTTCCTTTTTTAAGTAGGTGCTTTCATTTAGGCTGTCGGGTTCATTTTCGATAAGAAATGAATTGCGCGGAAGTTTACGAGTCTGGTGATCCATTGGATGTTTGACGGAAATCAGTCTTTAAAAGAAAAATTAGTTTTCACATTTCGGCAAGTATCCAACAATCCAGGCAAAACTTCCTAACAAGATGTTTGTCAAAAACTAAAAAAACAGCAAAAAATTAAGTGTGCTAACCACTTTACTTCGCACATCCTAATTTATTCAACGCCTCTGGCCAATGCCAGGATTGTAACAATTCGACTTCTTTGCCGGTCCCCAAAGGCATTTAGACTGGTATACTTCTAATTAGCATTTCCACTGTTAATACTACGTCGCGGATATTTCATCAGAAGGATGCATTTCCAGGCGAATCGCTTCCTCGCTTGCTGGTTAGATTGTTTGTACCTCCTCTCCCAGAGCATAATTTATCTGGTGTGATCCCGGCAAATCCGCCCATCTCGCCGCATGCTTACTATCTCCCAGGGCCTATAACTGCTGTCCAGTTGCAGTCATAAAATTGGCCAAACTCACAAAGAGATGAATCATTGCCAGTCCACTGTGGCCGGTAGAAACATGCAATATGTCTGCCGGGAAATCTACGCATGACCTTGAAGTGATAACACTTCTCTGAAATCAAGAACAAAAGAAAATCTGAAAAATCCAATTGGCAAACACGTTTGCGGTAATTCTTCGTCACGCCAATACAGTTACATGGGGGAATGAAAATATACAA
Source organism: Spirometra erinaceieuropaei (assembly GCA_902702965.1). Taxonomy (NCBI): domain Eukaryota; kingdom Metazoa; phylum Platyhelminthes; class Cestoda; order Diphyllobothriidea; family Diphyllobothriidae; genus Spirometra; species Spirometra erinaceieuropaei. The sequence continues at coordinate 362,184 of CACRXP010000044.1, read as the reverse complement.
AATTAACCGTGTTTAAAGGTGCCTCAAGGGCTATTAAGTTATTAACACTCATCATCTCCACGGCGCCCGCATGATGGGATTGGCAGATTTAGGCGTATAATTCCGAAACTCTTTCCTGCTACTTTTAGGAGGTAAAGACGGACTACCGTTAGAGACCACATCAATGCGCATTTACTCATTCTCCTACTCATGTGCAGCGGGATACAGTGGCCGTACATCGAGACGCCGGGTAAAGAGGATGCGTAAACATATGCCAGTCTGGCCTGACCGATTGAGAATGCCATTATCGCACAGTTAGTCGATACGAATCACCGAGTCGTTGCCAAGGGAGCATTTCAGATTGTCTACCGGACACCAACAAGTTTCTCTAAAGGCCTACGCCAACAGATGCTAGCAACGGCTGAGGCAGTAGCTATACGGCTAGCGAATCCTGTGTTATGCTGTCAGAAACCCCTGACACAAGCGCTCTCCCTGCCTTGACCAACGCCAACACCAAGTGATGACGACATGAAGCTTCAAATCTATAATTACAGTGATGGGTACTCCGTGTACTCAATCCAAGAACATCGCTCAAAGACTCTCTAACCCCCCTCCCCTAGCTCTGAGGACCAACACCCGCCGACCTCGTCATGCGGGCGGCGTTAAGAAGATGCGTGTTAGTGACTTAATAGCTCTTAAGACACCTATCAACACTGTTAATTTTGTGTATTTTCGTTCCTCCATGTAACAGTATTGGCCTGACGAAGAATTGCCGAAAACATGCGTTTGTCAAATTAACCTTTCAAGTGTTACACGGGAATATTTGCGGAACTTAGACAGTCCGAAACGAACCATTAAAGAATTTGAACTTGACTCCTGGACCATACCACGTTCCCAAACAATTACGTTCTGATACCCTTTTCAGTGTTTATCCTTTTGAAAAGTCAATTGGCTAACATGCGTTTTCGGTAATTCCTCATCAGGCCTGTACATTTACAAGGGAAATGATCGGTCTAATTGTCGACAGGGTAAAAATACGTCTCAGGGGCAGGGTGAATCGAACTCCATGTTCCCACGCCGCCCGCATGACGGAGTCAGCGTGTTGAGGGCAATGGAGTTTGGGTGGGAGGGGGGGAAGTAGAGGGGTTCCGGTTAGATTGTAGGCGCTGTGAGTGCATGGGACTGCTCTCAGTGAGTCGGGACGGCGTGCGATCAACGTCTGGAGTCGACCAGAGCAGACAGACTGCTTGTGTCAGCGTCTTCTGACATCGGAGTGCTGGGTTCGCCAGTTGAATGGCCACTGCTTCGGCTGTGGCTAGCACCCGTTTGCGCAGGCCTTTAGAGTAGTGTGCCGGCGCCCGGTAGATAACTTTAAGAGCTTCTTTAGCGTCGGTTTGATGGTTCGTATCGATTAGGTGTTCGAGAATTGAATTCGAAATCAATCGATACTCACCTTTACCTGGCCAGGCAGGCATGTGTTCGCGTATTCTCTTTTCCAGACGCCTGGTTGTACGGCCAATATATCCTTTTGAACACACTGTTGCAGTCGACTATCACTCGCGTCACGCAACATTCCTGCTTAGTGGTAACACTATATTCCTGCTCCCCCGTTACTCAACGTCACGCAAGCAAGTATCTGCCCACTAAGAGCAGGTTTACTGTCACACACTGGTCAGGGAGATGCGATTCAGCACTTAGGACTTTGTTTGACGTCAGAGGATAGACTGCTGTGGTAAGGCTGTCCGTTATCTAATTTGGTTCAGATGACATTAGCCAAACCTTTCACAGAAGTGGGAAGATTATTAGGGAAGTCAATGTCCTTACACGCGTCAGCAATGTTCTCTATGAATCGCCAAATCGGCAGGAACACTTAACATTTTTTTGGAAGAGGACACGTTTAAAACTGTAGTGCAACTGCAAAGTTTTCTTCGAATGCATTAAACAGCTATGGAGTTTTGTTGAAGGCGGTTGCTTTGAGTGAGATGCAAGTGACTGTTTATTATCGCACTGCTCCGATGAAGGTCATTCAGGGTTCTAATGCGACTCCTCATATAAGAGACAGAGGACTAGCCTCCAATCGTAAGGCGCGGTTAAGCCTATGTCTTTTGATCAACATTACTCGTGAAGCTTTTGCTAGTAAATACCTGCACATCCGTAGGCTGTGTTGATGCAAACCTATATTTGCCGCTCGTTAAGCGTTTCTTTTCATTTGAAATCACCGTGTACAGGTCCCTAAGACGTACGGTTAAAGCCATCCAACTTTTTGCTGATAAAGCGTTATTGAACATATTTTCTGAGTATATTATTGAGTGTATTATTAATGAGCATATTGCCAATATAAGCAAAGAGACGAATTCTTGGAAGTAGTCGTGAAGAAGAAGACACGATCGCTGGGACAAGATGTTTATTCGCCTGACGTTTCGGATTCCTGCTCGGACCTATCATCAGAGACAATAGCAGATATGGGTAGTTCATGCGCAAGGAGATGCAGTATTTATAGGATGCAGTAGCCATGTCAGCGCATACCTATGAATGTTCACGGCTCCCCCTTTCATCATCATCAGATGGTCAAGCAGTCATCACACTAACATCTAACACACGTGATGAGATTGCAGCAATTAACGATGCAAATGTCGGCCATCAAACAGTCAACACACCAAGTGCAACGATCCCTGATGAAAGGGGGAGCCGTGAACATTCATAGGTATGCGGTAGCATGGCGACTGCATCCTATAAATACTGCAGCCCCTTGTGCATGAACCACCCCCCTCTGCTTTTGTCTCTGATGATGGGTTTGAGCAGGAATCCGAAACGTCAGGCTAATTAAAGTTCTTGTCCCAGCGATCGTGTCTCCTCCTTCAAGCCTACTTCCTGGGAATCGTCTCTTCGCTTCTATAGACACGTTGTGGTGGAACGCCAAGGTGAGGATCCGTCCGAGCTATCCACCTGCGGCCTCCCTCGTCTCCGGTCTTCTCGACTCTGTCTTGACACCGGGCCCAGGCGGGGGAGGAGGAGAAAGTGCAGGTAGATGCAGCGCAAGTCTACTGGCACTATAAACCCCTGCGCAAGTCACCGTCCCTGCTCCAACCTGCTGTGGGTCACACGGTGGACCTCATCGAAATCGATGGTCGAACTGTCATAGACACGTTGATATACCCTCCTGCTATCACGCGCTCCGTTCCCGCGGCCAAGAAGCGAGACCCAGTTCCCAGCCAGGGGTGCACGCAGTCACTCCGCCAGGAGACGGCGTGGATTCAGCCTTAGCGAGAACACCACCCCACCCCCCCCCTACACTCCTGTTCCCCCCCCCCCTTCATTGTTTGACTACAAAAACTGTTCACTGGGCACCGCATTCTCACAGTCTCTGACGCTGGTCTCCTGTACGTGACCGAGGGCTCAGACTATTACACGTATTGTCCTAGAGATCGCGTGTTCATCTTCTTCTCTTCCCCACTGGATCAGGCAATCGATGACCGGTTCCTCTCGTTCGCCGAGGCGCACGCCTACTGCAAGAGCCTTGCGCCGCCGGCGGTTTCAAACACAGCTGGCTTGGCGGTGCTGCATTCATACGAGGATCACAGTGAGTGCCGTCCTTTCGCCTTGCCTCCTCCGCTCGCCTTTTCGGTGCTCTCATTTTGTTTTGTTTGTTTTCTTCAGTGTTTGCTGCAAGTCTCCTCTCCGAATTGCCCATTCTGCCGGCCAATAACTCCAGGTACAGACCTATCCTTTCCGTCTCTGTTTGCGTGTCCAATCCCTAAATCTAGCCCTAATCCAATCCGTTAACAGAATCCTTATCTGAACCCCAACATTACCATAAACCCCAGCCCTAAGCCTAATTCTCACCCTTGACTATAAGCCTGGTTCCCCTGGAATATAGCGCAAAGCCACCTACGCGGGTTTCCTATTATCGTGTCTTGCCAGAGTGAGGCTACATAATTAGTCCCTGCTAAGTCCCTCACAGAAAGCCTGCTATAAATGAACAGCTGAATGATCTCAGCTCAGACTCCGCAGACAAACCTGAGTACATGACAGTTCGACCATCGGTTTCGATGATGTCCACCGTGTGCCCCACAGTTGCAGCAGCAATGGGAGCAGGGACGGTGACTTACGCAGGGGTTTATAGTGCCGGTAGACTTGCGTAGCATCTACCTACACTCTCTCCTCCTCCCTCGCCCGAGCCCGGTGTCAAGACAGAGCCAAGAAGACCGGAGACGAGAGAGGCCGCAGGTGGATGGCTCGGACGGATCCTCACCCTGGCGTTCCACCACACCCCCTGGTCCACACAACAAATAACCAGGAGTTCAACCAACACAAGAGACATTTGGAGGCTGGCACGTCCGAAGCCGCTCCTGGGCGTGCCGCCAACGCCTGGCTCGGATCCCACACTGTGATGGGAGTGCCATAAAGGCCACATTAAAAAGGAGCCATTGCAGCCTGACTCTCAGACCGCCTCCGGTCAAGGAGGAGGTCCAAATTACCCCGTCAGTTGGCAACCTTCCAAGCCACGGCTTTTAGCGCACCGTGATAGCTTCAAGCTCGTCAGATTGTTTATAGTGAGGAGAAAGTGCGCTGAGTCGTCGACCTCACTCTCCTTTCCCACTCCCTTCCCACTCACCATTAAACAATTAACGAGTCCACGAAGTCCAGCCACATCGGGAGGCGAGTCAGTTGCTTGTGGCCGTAGAGCATTACTTCCACGAGTAATGTGTCTATCGCAGCATTGGAGCAGCACGAATATAACCTTTTTTCCCGGTTTGCTGATCTCGGTTGCTTAGGTGTCTTCGTCTTCTTGGTGTTAATTAGTGCTCCAAGCGCATCATAAATCCAGAAAAATCGCAATAACTTCCTAACGCGACAGAAAGAGTAATTCATTAGTACTTCACATCCTCTAATGCTCACTGGTCGACCGCAGTTAGTCGGGATTTTTAACCTCAATTGACCTTTAGAATAATGCCAATGCCATCATTTATATATGTGGTATGGAAAACAGAGTCGCAGTTATAGACAGGATAATCTGTTTGAGGAGCATGCGATGCTGACTGGTTCCAGTAAAAGTCCTTAAACCGTTGTTATCTGTCCGGGAAACGAAGACGACAGAACCTCTTCCAATATGTGTGCTATTCTGACGTGTTTATTCATTGGGAGAATTCTCCCAAATCAAGTTCGCATTGTTACTGTCTAGAAAATAGAGGCCAGCCATGCAAATGGCATTTTGCATACAAAAGAAGGTATATAAGAACTAATCGAAGCGTTCTTACGACTCATAACCGAGAAAAAAAACTCGATTCTAATCAATGTACAGGATCAGCTCCTAAGTGCGTAACTGGATGAGACTACGTAGGCGTTCATAACCTGTCTGATACGAAGCAGTCATGCGAGCCACCACAGCTTTCCATGAGCTGAATTGCTACTTCTGGTCAATTCATAGATGTACATGCAGAACGATAAAAGGAATATCGACCAACCAGTAGGCACATTTCTAACGGATGTTGCTCCCACAAGGTCTCAGGGGGAGGCACCAAGGTTTCGGAGCAAACAAAATCTCACAAAAGTTGTTCCGATGACATTCTCATCATAGTGCATAGTGAATTACTGCTTAGCGCTGTCCCAATTACATCCGACGATCAGGGCACCACTTGAACAAAAAGATGCTAGACGCTATAACAGACCCCCTGAGAGGACGGATTTGTCGAAAACGCTTAGAGAGAAGAGTAGATGCAGTTCATTTGTGCGAGCGACACATTTTCAATTGGTGTGAAGGAGAGCAAAATCAGCTTTCTTAAACGCGTTCTGTAGAGCCACAGTTGACTGGAGACGTTCACTGAAAAATATAGTTGTATGATAAAGTGTAGGTAGGGGCGCCTTACGTAGTACCCTACTAAACGGAACAAGGAAGAAGGAACGTCTTGCCTACGTAATAAAGGTGGGTCCTTGCGTAATTTCGGAAAGAGCAAAACATTCCCGTGTCGTAACCCCAACGATAATGCTTAGATAAAATTCAACCATCACTCTAATCTTGACCGTAACCCTATGCTTAACTTTAAACCTACTTTCCCGTTGACTTTAAATCTGGCCTTAAACCTATTCCCTAATTTAGCCATCCTTTTACTGGCATTTGGCCCAAAGCCGACCGTATTGCAGGCCGTTCCTGTTCTCACGTCCTGTTTAGGAGGCTACATACTGTGTGACCAAAATTCTGGAATGCGTTTCCGATTAGGAAGGATTAATAAGGTGGTGTTGTAATTTTAATTATCTAGCAACATAATCCTACAATATTACGGACTCGCCAGAATGTCGGCTTTTGTATGCGTTTCTTTCTGACCCCCTGCAGAAACCGCGCTCGGTAAATATGACCACTTAAGTAGAATGCATTTTCCTATCGATTTTCGATAGTTTAAAAAATTCAGACATATTTTATAGAAAACATGCACAAAATATGCTTCCTTTTGCTCATTTGATAGGAAATCACATTGCCTTCATATTTTATGCCCGATGAAAATGTACATTTAGGTATTAAAAAAGTTTCTCAATTCCCGAGTAATTTTCAGCCTGATCTGCCATTGGATCAGCGTTTAGCAATTTAGTCTACAAGGCGCATGCTTTCCGCGTAAGGAAAATCATATAGTCCGTTATGCCTTTAAGAAGATACCACATAGAGTTAATGAAAGTTTGCATTGGATCCAGGTTGTGTTGTACGTTTCACGAGGAACATAAGTAAATGGAAATGTGCGGTCTTGCATGCATGGACTTCGCACGGTCTTAAACATCTCATAAACAGAAACTCTTTTAAAACCTAAATACACACTTTCTTCGGATATAAAATATAAATACAATGTGATTTCCTACCAGGTAAGCAAAAAGAGCACATTTTGTGAATGTTTTCTATAGAATGTATTTAAATTTATAAGACTATTGACAATCAATAGAAAAAATGCATGCTACTTAAGTACGCATTTTTTACAGAGTGTGGTTTCTTCAGGAGGTCAAAAAGAAGTGTATTCAAAGAGCTTTATAGACCTGTTCACCTGGCGTACAATTGAACGACTGCTAGCACTATATTCGCAGTCTTTCGATGACTATCCCAGTATACTTTTGCGCATGTTCTATACTTTATGGCTTTCAAGAGGTTGCGTGCATGGTAAGACGTCAGTAAAGCGAAAAGGCAGACAAAAAACACCTGCCCAAATGGCCCGAAGAAGCAAAAGCTGGGTAAAGTGAGACATATTCCCAAAGCAATGCTGCCTCACCTTTACTGTCTAGCAGTCCCCTTGATGAAAGGTTAGCCAATAGTTCCTTTCAGACCACCTTCATGTAACTCTAATATAAAGTGCTGCTTACAGGATCGGATTAACAAATTGACTAAATGCTTGACTGTACAAGTCCGATTTAGATCTCACAAAGTAGCTAGTCTCCATCTAACACAGCACTCCGTGTGTTCGTATGCAAAAGATGACTCAAAAATAAATTCTCATTTTAACGCACTGTCCGATGCCTGGTAAGTGTCCTGGATCAGGAAAATGAAAGATCCTATTTTCTGATTTTTCCAGCTTCTAAAAATCGCCTTAATTCCCGCATAATTATGAACCCAGACTGCCGTAGTACCCGCATTCAGGGTTTCTAATCCGCAGTTTGCAAATGTTCTATATGATCACACACTTCTATATGCTATGAAGAATATGAACTATAGGTCTCATAAAAGTTTACATCGGATGTGGACCGCCTTGTCCACTTTATTAGCGGCAATAATGAATGTGTTGATACGATGTTTTTTGGTTGGAAATTGCACGGTCCTTAAATGTGCATAATAAACATCTCCTTAAAACAAAGGGACACTCCAACTTTACGTGTAAAATTTAAAGAAGACGTCATTATCTGCCAAATTAAAACGTTAAGGTATATTACGAGTAAGTATTCCATAAAATATACTTGGTTTTAAAAGAATTTAAAAAACCAGTGTAAAAAACCATGCTGTGTAAGCTTTCGTTTTTTGAGGAATGTAGATTATGCGAGCGGCCGATAAAAAGTTCGTACGCAATTCGGAGTATTGAGGTGACTATAATTAACATGACAACCCCAGTTAAAGAATCTTTTCAAATTGAGAACCCATTTTAAAATTTCTATTTTAAACAAGTAGCAAACTGTGATCCGCTGAGTTTTCCCAATATATTCAGAAGAATAATTGAGGTCTGCCAAAAGCATCTATTAACTTTTCATTTATCATATCTTCTCGACCACATTCGCCAACTACATTGGGGGCGTTTTTGTGTTAACAAACTATTGTTAAAAATATTCACACCGACGACGAATACGTTCGTAATAACTCCCGTTGTAGTGACTGCCGACTATGAACTTATTTTTCCCTCTGAAATCTGGAGCGATGTCGGAAATTACAACTGGCAGCGTTCAGTCACTTTTAGGGCCATAACTATGCACCTACGGACACATATGTATCCTCACAGATGCATGGTTCACGAAAGGGGAATATCTGGGTTGCTATCAACAGAAGAGTTTATTTTGGAACACTATTAGCAACAGTATTCCAGATTGTGGTCTCAAAGAATTTTTAAATTCTGACATTTTGGGCAAATAAGGAATAAATTATTCGTATAACATACTATCTGCAACTTGTAAGTAGCGTTTTTAACATTTCTACAGAAATGAGACGGTCTAAACAGTTTATTGCGCCACGATGGCATAAAGGCTCACAGTTTCGGGAAAACCATGTAGTTAGAGCATCTCATTTTCGTTGAACCTCGTAGGGTTTCATCGCGGAACGGAAACAAAGGGTCTGACACGGCGCAGACCGCTCTTCTTCCACCCCCAGACCGTCACGTGAGTCAGACAAATGCGGGGATAGCTGATCGTTGAGGAATTAAAACCCAGTGGCGTAGAATTTGCATGGTAACACTCGTGTTCTTCACGTGAATTCTAGTTGATATACGTCTACACGGCCAAGAAATGGTTGACTGGTATACCTATACTTATTTAACTGGTATGCCTATTCCTGTTCTTTTTTTCAAACCAGACTTTTAGACTCCTCTAAGGCAAAGACTAAGCAAGATGATTCACCGTGTATCGCCATGAAGAATCGTATGCCCATCAGCTCCAATGCCTCGGATTGCTCGCGGGACCCCTTCTAACAATCGGTTGCCAGTTTGTTTAGTTGGTTTAATATGGCAGTCAAATTCGCAGAATTTGCGTAAGATAGACGACTTTTGTGAATCCGCTACTGATGTAATTTACTTCTCGTTGGGATTAAATTTTCTTTCCTGGTAGCTTGACATAGAATGATTTTCGGATATAACCCTTAAAAACAAATTGCCTTTCCGTAGTATCATTTAAAGGACTTAGAAGAATTTTTTGTAACAGTCCGGAAGGGGACTAAACGAGCTCTGAACATCTTACATACAATATTAGTGATAGTACACGGTCCTCTGAATAGTCTTCATGAAACCCAACGGTTCCGAACTATGTTACGTCCAGAATTTTACTTCAATTGCGTACATTCACCATGGATCCAAAATAAGATCTCGAAATTGAAGTTACATGGCGAACGCAGCTGAAGCGGAAAAAAATGAATGAAAACTGCTCTGAATATGCGGTTGTCTGCAATGCGAATTTTGTCTTGTTCCTTGTTGAGTTTTGATAGCATTCAAAGCTGAGGTTTGCGCAGAAGCTTAAAAACATTATCTAAACACCCGAAGTTAACGGCGGTCGTTTTTAGGCAACAGACATAGACACACTCCATATTTAATTGTTTGCAAAAAGGTTAGTTAGAATATTCTCACACCTCGATTTCCTCTCTCATCGTAAACCATCGACAGATAAAGGTTTTTTTGTGGATGTGAAAAGAACGCATACCTTTACAAAATGCAAACATCAGCCGCTTCGGCTATAACTTTATGTTAACAGTAAGCGACCAATCACACAGACTGCCAACAAAAATTTTTAGATTCATTTGGATTATGAAGGAGTACATAAGTAAGATTTTAAGGTTGATCATCATGCAGCATCATTATAGGATAGTCCAGTACCAATAGCGTTCCGGCTTCTAAACGCACATCTATTTAGCTATCCACGGAGATCATACTCGATTAAAGTAAATGCCTACGTGGAACAATCTTTTCTACCAAGTTACTCTGCCCTTTTAGATTCACATGTATCATATGGAAAACATATACCAATACATTTTCTCTTTTAGTTACTTTAAATTCATTTTCAAGAGTACGGACAGAAGGTATGGCGCCTCTCGGTTTAGAAAACGTTTATAGGTAAAGATCAAGTATGCGCATGGGGCATGGAAAAACTACGGAGGACCTCCCACTATGTTTTTCAAAGAACGTATTGTTCTGCAGAGTTTTGATTGGCCCTTCGTCGCAGGATGATACCCGCTGATCTGTACCGCTCCGAGAAGTCGGAACTGCTGAAGTGTCTGCATTGGTCCATAGAGCTGCCCACCCCACACGTAACTTTTTAAAAACAAAATCGGCGCGGAGAGCAGTCAGGTAGTAAAACAATACTCAAAATAACGGAAGATGAAATGGAGGAAGGAGACACGATCGCTGGGACAAAAGTTTTATTGGCCTGATGTTTCGGATTCCTGCTCGAACCCATCATCAGAGAGAAAAGCAGATGTGGGTGGTTC
>CACRXP010000044.1:319971-350655 GCA_902702965.1 Spirometra erinaceieuropaei | reverse complement strand
TGATTGCTGCAATTTCATCACGCGCGTTGGACGTTGGTGTGATGATTTCTCGATCATCTGATCGACCGACGCTGACTTTGGGAGCAGTGTTCACATATGCGTTTCCCACATGGCTAAATACTCCGCCTAGGCGAAGGCGCAGACCTGAGTATGGAAGGGGAAGATCACTGCATTTGTTAATGAACTGGGGACCGGTGAATCAAGCCTCAAGCTGCTCGCGACTCACGCGGTTGTTCATAAATTAAGTGCCGCAAGCCGCATGACATATGTCGCTTCAGCGGACAGTGTGTGAAACTTGTTCTGCAACTACCGGTTACGGCTGCCGACTGAAACACACAAGTCACCGTTACCGCAAGCTTAAAATACAGCTGTCATAGAATCCCTTGCTGTATATAAATAGGCTATTTTTCACGTTAAATTATTCAAAATTAGCCACTTTCAAGGGCGGCCAACAGCTTCCGAAACGTTCTTGACATACGGAAGCGCTCGCCGCCTTCTTGCACCACTTGGGGTTGGAGTTGCACACAGGCCGGAGGCAACCATCGGGCGTCAGGTAATGAAGCCTAGAGACCCACTGCCACGGCAAGAAAAGTCTGGCGTCGTTTATTGGATGTAATGAAGCTGTGGACAAAGCAACTACGTCAGAGAAACCGGAAGACAGCTCCGAACGCGAATGGCCGAGCACGCTGCAGCGGTGCGGAGAAATGACGCCAGCGCTCAAGTTGCGGCTCATTCGACGAGATCCGGCCACAACTTCGAATTCGACGAGGCGGGAATTCTTGCTAGAGGTGACAATCCCGTGAGCTGTGAGCTACTTGAGTCATGGTTTTCTGGCCCCAGTTCATACAAGAGCAACGACATTCCCTCTTCCACACTCGGTGCTGAGACAGCCTAGCGAAGTCATTAGCCACGCGGAATAGGCACAAGTGAACACTGTTTTCAACGCCAGGATCGATTAATCAGATAATCGAGCAATCATCACACTAACATCCAATGCACGTGATGAAATTGCAGCAATTAACGACGCGGATGTCGGCCATCAGTATATCAGCACACCAACTCCAGCGATCCTTGATGGCGGGAGGGGGGAACCGTGAATGTTCATAGGTATGCGGGAACATGGCGAATGCATCCTATGCATACTGCAGCCCCTTATGCATGAACAACCCGTGTCTGCTATTGTTTCTGATGATGGGTTCGGGCAGTAATCCAAACCGTCAGTCTAATAAAGCTCTTGCCTCAGCGATTAACTCTCGTTCTTCAAGACTGCTTCCTGGGACTCCTGCCTTTGCTTCTATTGTTAGATGGAATGCATATGTCCGCCAGTAAAGCGGGCATGTCAAAACGCTGGTAAATTTGTTAAACAGTAGCTGCTTTTTTTACACACCTCGTCTAAACTAATTCCTTGCCCCTTATGTTCATTCAAATATCGTCGCGTTAGCCCGTCTATTACTGAGACTAAGCAAGCATACAACAAAGCGTCCTACTATTACAAAATTATATGAGCCTCATACGGTATCTTCTCAATACCAAGAGATATTTGACGGATTTCTTTACGTTAAAAGTGTAGAATCTCTAGACTGTAAGCCCAGAACGCAAATTCAATGGCAGATAAAAACAAAAATTACTTTGAAATCATAAAATCCTTCCGAAATCAAAAACTCCCCATTATCTGACTATAAGGTTTGAAGAAGAAGAAGAAGAAGAAGAAGAAGAACAAGAACAAGAAGAAGAACAAGAAAGAATATTTTTTGAGCTTGATTTCCATTGACTCTTTATAAACGTAAATTCAGGACTAAAAGCAACTGAAAGTGCATAACATACAAGTTTTCATTTTTCGCGGAGTGTAGATTATTGCTTTTTCATTTCCTCATAAGTGAACTGTGTACTTGGAGTAGATCACTGTATCCAAGGTCCATAGGCTCAGACAGAAGCTCCCCTGCATTAATATTTGGCCCGAATTCCATCGGCCACAGCAGGTAGTCGCATAATATTCATTGACTGCCAACAGACAGCTTGTAGTATACTGTGGGGTAGGGGGTGCCATGCTAACAGCACAGGTACTAGCCTAAAGGTCAATACACGGGTGTTTCACCGATATTCTGCCGCTGCATGACACAGCTGCGAGGGGTTCGGCTCGTCAGGGGGTTCTCCCAGTATTCCCACCTGCTTTCTGGCAGATACTCCAATCTAGAAATTGTAGCGTTTTGATTTCCTCAGGAGTTAAAAACGTTCGTAAAGAAATGCCTTCATACGCCGGCATTCTGACATGACTGAAATACATTGGGATGAGGCTGCTCGATAATCGGTTCCTCATTCCCACTTCCTTGCGCATCGAAAACGAATTTCAAGATTTTGGATGACACTTAATGTAATTGCTAACCGGACTGTATGCTATCACGCCATATGGACGCAGACAGCCAGCAGACGGTTATAAATCTGTCTTGCAGACAACTTTCCTGAAGCACGAACGTCAAAACTTGCGTGTTAACCAAGTGGCCAGCGAGTGTAGGGGTAGGGGAAAGCAATGTGGCCTTCAGGGCGTGATGGAGATCCCATTTTTGATTCTACTGGGTCGAATGGATGTCATTAAATGGGTCACGCCTGATTGGCGAAAACCACCAAAACTTGTCTACTGGAGGTGTGTATGGAGGTGGGCACAACTGTGAAACACTCCCTTCGACAAACTACACCACACTATCACGGCCTAGCGAGCAACGTTGTAGCCATGTTTATGGACAACTCAAGGGCTATGAATAGCGCGCGCTGATTGGTTAGCCTCACCAAGGGCAACGCCAGCAACAGCAGAACAAATCACAGCGACCCATGGAGAATTGACCACTACCAGAGGTGGTACAAACATCGTGTGTTATGACATCTTCTGAGGACGAGCCATTACCCGTCAGGTCCTGTGCCAGTAGACTAATCATCTGCTATCGGGAATTGCAGTGTCTGGATAAGACTTCATTGCAGACTCTCTGCATTTCGGTCAGCAAGGACATCGCTTCCGACTGCCTCGTTGTAGAACAACGATGTGGAGGTAGACTGAGCGAAAAGTCAAGGACGGCTGAGTGTCAGTCAATGATAAAAGCAGACAAATTTTCGGCCTTCTTCGAAGATCTCATTGGGTGGGATACTGCCAGACCGAGAAATGAACCTCGGCATCCTAAGTAAGGGGTACAAATACACTACCGGGTGAGAGGGATAAGATGACCAAAGCTTGACGCAGAGACTATGTGTTCGTCTGGGATTGAGCAGCTATCTCTTCATGTCTCTGCGTATTTCACTCACGTTTGACTGAATACTACTCATCTCGGTCTAAATTATGCAAACTCATATCAAAATGATGAGACAATTGTCAAATGACTGGTTAACTCGAGTTCAAACATCGGTGCAGTAACTTTGGCTGGAAAAGACTTTTTCAGTGATCCTACCGTTTCCGATTAAATTTCGTCCTTATCAATTGCTGGTGGTCATGCAATCACGTGTACGGACTTATGGTTCCAGCATACGCAGATCCCGCGAACCTAAGAGCCGAAACGACAGCAGGTGGAGGGGTGAAGGAGGCAAGAAAAGGAACTGCAGTTGGTAGTTTGACGTGCCAATGTGATTTTCTTTCAGAAATGGAAGTAGTTAATCATTTGCAAGATAAATAATCAAGTCGGTAGACTGTGCACATCGCGAAGAGCACTAGAAACATCCATTAAAGTAGGCAACAAGAGTCTTTGCAGATTATGAGAAAATGGTTGACTTGATGTCATGGAATAGTTTGAACAGATAAAAGAGTGGAGTTCGAAGAAGGCGCGACATCATGGAGCAAAAACAGCCAAAATCGAGTGGTGAGCAAACCGGGGCTGTTCTAATCCAAAATCCTGCAGCGTGCAACCTGCCATGAGGTCACCGCATTCGGGTACGGTTTTTGGAGACAAAATGGCTGCGATCTGCGGATCAGTTACCCCGGAGTTCCAGGTGTCATAAATAACCAAGGGTTATGTTTATGACTTCAAACTTTGAAGTAGCACTACTGGCCCGTAATAAGTAGTTCAACACGCACCAGTATGAGAAAAAGTTCCCTCGTGACCCGCACTTAAACTGCCTTATAGTGACGCAGACACGAGTAGGGTCAACGCCATTCTTTTCTCCCAGGCCAACCATGCTCCATTGGTAAGATAAAGTCGAGAAGACAGATGAGCATGGACTCAGTGTCTGGCAATACTGACGGGGTCCCCCACGCCTGCCCCAACCTGCCCGATATGGGGATATCAGAATCCACGTAAGTAAGAAGGACAAAAGGGCTACATTAATTATGAGCCGTTGGATAGTGACCTTCAGCTCCGAGGGCGATAAAGTTATTTCGGCAGCTGTCGACCACCCCATTAAAAACTGCCAATCGTTCATTGTGGATTCAAGGCCTGTTGAAATTCTTTAAATGAGGAAATGGGTGCATAATGCGAGAAGAATCAACATCACTCCTCCTGCCCCCACTCCTCCTCCTCCTCCTGCTCCTGCTCCTCCTCCTCCTCCCCCTCCTCCTCCTCTTACTGCTATTTCTGTTTCTACTACAAGTACTACTACTATAACCACTGCTAATGCTACTAATAATACTACATCTACTACTTTCCCAGCAGACGCGTGTAGAGCCGACTGGAGAGGAAGTGATGCGTAGCAGCCTATGTGATGCAGAACCTTCCTCCAGCGCCTGTCGACACCTATGCATATGATGCATTCTCTGTAATGGAAAAAACTCGCTAAGTGCCGTAGGGATGGAGTACTCCGAGTGGATCTCATTTTCTCTCTAACTTCTGCCAGGCAACAGTACAGTGACCAAACTTCTGGCGTTTTGAAGGTAGTCTGCCCTGTTAAAATATATAACAGTAAAACGTCCCCTATCCGCAGGCACTAAGTGTCAACCCTACTCATGTCGCATAGGCTGCGCAACGTGCTTTCCAAGAGAGAGAGAGAGAGAGAGAGGAAGTCGCTTTATTTTGAAATCGTAAGTTCAAAATTTTCAGCAAAACATTAGCTCCATTCACTATGGGCAGTAAATAAGTTGATAGATTATTCAAGAGTCAAAGTTTAATTCATAAGAAACGATTATTATGAGGATAGTTCTAGTCTTAGCGTCTGTATCCCTATCTCTTTGCACGTAAGATAACGCGCTAGGAATGGCAATACAGAAGCTCGATGAGCCGATGTGCGGCAGGATATAAGTCGGAAGCTATGGCGCATCGGACGGAGAGACTTCGCAGACAAAAGATCAGAATGTAAGGGATGGGCAACGTTGGACCAGCGAATTGCTTGACCGCATTGAAGTGTCGTTGTAAGATAGTGTCAACTAAAAAAGATAAGAAACACCAGCAGCAGAAGAGAGCATGCGGAGGACTCGTTTCAAGATTAAAAGATCCTTTTTTAGCAAAGCAGGAAAAATGACAGGAGAGCAGGTTAGGATAAGAGGAAGAATACAGGCATAGATGAATCGCCAGACTAAGGGTTGAGGTGTGTGTGGTAGGAACGGAAACGACGTATGTAGTAAAGAAGTTTACGAACTTTAATAAATAAGGACTCACTATGGAGGGAAAATGAAAGATTTGAGAACAAAGTAACGCCGAGGTACCTGAAAGAGGATATTTCGTTAGGAAGAATGTCAGGGGATTCAGGATTAGGAGAGGGCCGCAGTCTAAAAATACATTGAACGGATTTTTGGTTGTTAATTAGGAGACCATTTTCCTCTGACCACGCTAGGACATGGTTTAGGCCATCCTTTAGAGACCGGAGGTGCGTCTGACTGTTGAGAGAGTGTCCAACAACCACATCATCAGCCTACTTGACCTTGATCAAGGTCGAACGTGACGCACTAAGGGATCTCAAGGCCGGCAGCGACGTCGTTATCGTGCCTGCGGACAAGGGGTGTTCCATTGTCGTATTGGACAGAACAGACTGCCTTCAAAAGTCAAAAGCTTGCAAGAGGGTTGTCAATTCTATATCCCATGGTAGTACAAATCTGAAGAAAACATTGACCAGCGAAATCAACGCTACTTTATTGGCAATGGGCAGCTCAGATTGAATACCGCCGACCGACCGACGCATGGCGAGAGCGCAGAACTTTTCTACGGTTCAACAAACTGCACAATATGGGTGCTCATCTACGGCCTATCGAATCACTAATAGGTACTCACACCTACGGACCGGCAAAGTGGCCGTTCGACATCTCAAATTTCCGACCGCTGATTCGGACAGCCCAGTTAGCTTACTTTCCGAAGAAGCTAATAGGGGCGAGGCTCTTGCCAAGCAACATCACAGTATCTTTTGATGTTATGGTCATTTTCACTTTTATGCCGAAAAGTCTGGCAACCAAAACCATTGAATTACTCCAAAGAGACAAATACGATGGATGGAGAATCGCCTCGTACACGCTCAAATCATCCAATATTTGAGGTTCTGTCTCGAGGCGTACTTGACGTTCGATAGAACAATCTAAGAACAGGTAAAAGGCATCCCGATGGGTTCCCCGATTTCAGGACCTATAGCCGAGGCGGTCATACAGCAGTTGGAGTCGCTAGTTTTACGATACCACAGACCGAAATACTGGGCTTGGAATATGGGTGATACCTTCGTCGTCATCGAACGGGATCAGGTACTGAAATTCAAAGAACCTCTGAACATCGTCTTCCCAGACATTCAATTTACGATGGAGTAGGATGAAAACAACCAGCTGGCCTTCCTGGATGTCCTCGTTTGCTGCAAAGATTGTGGCGGCTTAAGAAGCAAAGTGTTCGGCAAAGCGACAAGCGCACCTCACGTACCGAATTTCAGCAGCACACATTCGATCGTTGCGTAAGGGTTCTATGCCGGCGAGTTGAGACGCATTGCAGGGAAACAGAAGACAAGGTTGCTGAATTACAGCATCTTTGACGGGTACTGAGGGTCAATGGCTACCTGCGCAACTTTTCGACCAGTGCGTACGCAAACGGGACCGGAGACCTAATGCAACCGGCCCTAAATTTTAGCAAACGTTTCCGTATGTGAGAAACGTCTCGGAAGCCCTCGGCCGCCTTCTCACTCCACTTGGAGTGGGATTACGCACAGGCTGGAGGCAACCATCAGGCGCCAAGTAATAAGGCCGAAGGGCCCGCTGCCACGGCAGGAGTCGTTTACCGGATCTGGTGCAGTTGCGGACAGAGCAAATACGTCGGGGAAACTGTGCAGCGCGCATGCGGAAGAAAGACGCTAGCTCCCAGGTGGCGAATCATTCCACGGAACTCGGCAACATCTTCGAGTTTCAAGAGGCTGAAATCCTCGTAAGAGCTGAGAACCGCATGAGCCGCAAGCTGCCCTAATCATGGTTTTCAGGCCAGCCATACATCAGCAAGCGCAATGACCCCCTGGTACCATTTTCGGGGCTGAGACACTCCCATGACGGGGGAATCAATCTCGTGGGAAAGACGCGGCCGGTGATAGCGAGCCAAACTGTCGAGCAGTCATCATGCCAGCATCCGACACGGATGACGAAATCACGGCAATTAACGACTCGGACGCGGACTCACGAGCCAACATAACACCTCTTGCGACCCCGGCGATGAACACGACTACTGCTGCATATAGTGGGCGTGTGATTGCATGGGAACCGCGTCCTATAATTAATGTGCTCCTACTTCCCTATTCTGTGACTGTCTCTGATGATGGTCTCCAGTGCGGTTCCGAAACGTCAAGCCAGTAAACTTCCTATGCAATCGCATCTCCTTTTCCTTCTGAACTGTCGCTGATGTTTACAGTTCGCCTAACACCATTCCTCACTAATTCTTGCTGTCTAAGGAAAAACGTTCAGGTGCATTCAGACAGTGGGCTTCAACTTTCTTAACGTAACCGAAAACTTGCTCCAGGCATCAACCCTAGGCAATCAGTGATTCAGTCTGCTAATCGTACTGGTTACTTGCTTTTTGCTCAAGAAGTGGAGTTGGACGACGAGAAACGGACAGCCGAAGCTGAAATTTGGAATGCAGGAGAGGAGACAGGGTGGGAGGCGAAAAGCAGGCGAAAAAATTGATGTCGCAATTTTAAAGGGAACTAACGAGTCAGCAACAAAAAAGTGCTTAAAGGCCATGGCAAACTACGGATTACTTTGAGAAGTCCCTTAAGGAATGTCGCCTTCATGCTTGCAAACCAAATTGGATACAGTAGTGACTACAGCATAAACAATGACAATTATCAGCAACTTCTCAGTGACAGATGGTTTCACCGCCGCATTATCATGGCACATCGTCCGGAAGCAACCATGCCCAAGAGGTTCGGGAAAAGCGACGATCGTTTGAGTTTTACTGTCGCACTTGCGACTTCATTTACACAGGTCAGACAAGAACAGTGCTTGGAACCCTGATAAACAAGCAAACATTGCAGCAGCGGACGAATAACCTGCAAACCCATGTCCCTGACTAAGCTGTAGATGGCGGTTATGTCGGTGAACAGGTCAATGCTGGCATGCGAGGACTACACGCGCCTGACTCCACGTGTGCAGTACTGTGAGCCAACACCGAGGTAAGATGTGGTTATGTAGCCGCACCTAATGGACGCAAATAATTTTGAATTGGTGTGATTACGTTGGCATGATAGTGCTGTGCGTTGCGGCGTATGTTCTGTTGGCGGCCTTGTTTCCTTGTTGCCGAGTCTGCCTTTTTGGCCCAATGCCGGTAGTCTTTCTTGACTTTCGGCCTATCATATCCTTCTGACTTTCGCATCGGATTTTCAGGATTAGAGTTGAGGGCCGCGGTTAAGGGTTATGGGTTAGGGTTAGTGGTTGGGGTTAGTGTTAGGGGTTAGGGCAACTACTTCTCCACCACCCAGAGTACAACATCACGTCCCCAATAACTTTTTTTGCATAAAATTGCTTGATCTCGTCGTCTGTGCGTTCCCCGGCCCCACCTGGAAAAAGTCCCGTTATCACTGGTCCTATATTACAGGTGACTGGGGTTTGCTTACCTCAGGTGCGGCTACATAGTCACATCTGACCAAATCCGAAACTACCGTGTCTCCATGACATGGAGTCCTAACAACAAAGGCTTATCATCCGCTTGTTCAGAAAGCCCGTGGTTTCGTACGTAGATAGGTCGAGCTGACGTCTGCTTGGCTTAAAGTCATCCGATAATCGACGATGGCCCATTCCACACCCGCTGCGTCTTGCGTGTATGGCGGTTCGACCCGATATGTGCTAGTGCTTCTTCTTTTTCTTCCATGATGAGCTGAGACATGAGTCCAAAGACCCAGCCAAATCAACCTACAGTAGCAGCGTTATCGTCTCCACGTCTATCCTCCTTACCAATTTCCATGTTCGGTAGCTTTCTAATCAAAGTCCTTTAACCACTTGAAATAGCATGCATTTCCAAGACAATGCGCGTCTCGCACAAAACACGGACTGTGCAAGAAATTGCCTATTTGCACAGTCAGGTAGTCGTTTAAGCGTACACATACGTCAGACAAAAAACCATTCGGTTTTGCGCCGCCTGGCCGCCAGCGACGGCTGTCACGGTGTCCAGCGGTGCGGGTGGATGAGAGCGACTGGCCTCGGCACCGTACCCTGGAGCACCCACAGCGAGACGACGCACCAGCTGACGCGAATACCCGAATTGGGTGGATTGGAGGGGGAGGGGGGGGGAGAAGTGACGCACCAGTTCGCTATAGCTAGACAAGGTCATTGTCTGCCGTGTGTTCGCAACGCTGACGTCGGTTCCCACACCAACTTCTGATAAAACTGCAGTCTCACCTGTCGTAGATATACAAATATGCAAACGTATCAGGGAGATAGATTCACTTATTAGCCATTAACACCTAAATAAATCAAAAGTGAATTGTGTCGTCTTGATAAAAAGTCGGGCTTAACAACAAGCAGCAAAAGGCCAGTACGACGAGCCGAACACGCCACCGCGTGAAGCGAGTTTCCGTCCAGGTGAAGCCGGCTGAAGTGGACTGGCTAAATGCGACTTAATATTTATTCCAGACGCCTGTGACCCTTCAGGCGTAAGTCCTTCTGACCTGCAAATCTGCGTCCATCAGCGTCAAAATTAGTACCAAGCCAAGTATTCAGCCGTCTGTAGATCACTTTCAGCGTGAACTACGCGTCAATTAGCGCGCGGATAATGTCCAACGAAATGCAGTCACTAGGCGAAAGTTCCCTGATCACGTTTTTCCATTGTAGATGCCGGGCGCATAAGAAGTTGAATGCCGAAAACTGTTTAAGTTGCAGTTAGGAAAATATCAACCAGTATGACTGGCAGACGCCAAGCAACATTTTTAAATGAACCAGAGAACGGCTGCAGCCCATAAGCAGCAATGACCAAGAGCATATCCAACGGAGGCTTGAAACCTGTAAACCTCGTGGTAGGTGGCACTTTGCTCATCCGATTACAGGAGGGTGCATGTCGATATGACTGGCTTATGATAGTGCGAAAGCCAGAAACGGGCATTCCAGTCTCTATCCGCCTTGTTATTATTCCGTCCACACTGCTGATGCCTAGTCTCTATGTGACCAACGGTGAGGATGGAAGCGTTGGTCTTATGTGGTCGATGAGTGCCGATACTAATCTTTACATATCTCATCGGGCTTCCGAGGTTTCACTGTAAGTCCTAGTGAAAAGACAACCAGGCTAGATCGCAGTTGGTAGCCCGGAATGGGAAGCGGACGGCGACTTTAACCCCTACTTCAAACGCAACCGTTAACCCTAACGGCAACCCTAACCCTAACCAAAATCGCAAACGTAACCGTAGCCCTTAGAGAGGCTTAATCGTAATACTGGAACCTACTCGTACGCTCAGGCCCCAACCATAACCAGAAAACCGAAGCCTAAAGGCAATACCCTAACCGGAAAATCGGAAACCATTAACCGGTACCCTAATCCTAACCTCAAACGTAAAACGGAAGCCAAATGTGTCGGATGTGACTATGGAGGCCCACAAAATAACCCCAGTAAACCAAACCCTCCCGCCACCTGTAATACTGGTCCTGGCTACCAACTGCGATCTAGCCCAGTCCTCTATTCTAAGACAAGACTGCGTGGGCAGGGTAAGTGGCTGCGCAGAAAGGCGCGAGTGACCGGCAGTTCCGATGGAAGCGAGCCGAATTCCCCCGTAATCATCGCGCCAATAATAAACGACTTGGATGCGGACTGTCGAGTAGTCATCGCATCAAAGCGCCATTTCACGCATCCAGCCGTGCCATTTATTATTAGTCGACTGCACGCCCCTTAAAAACGTCTCAAGGTGTAGTATTAGGCCACAGGTGATGGAAGTTCGCATGCAAATGAAATCTTCTGCCTCCACTGACGCCTTCTCCACCCACGCTCCCACGCTGTCACAACGGCATTTCCAACCGCGCCTCCCGACATTCGGATCATCTCTCCACCGCACTGTGTAGTCGTTACCCAGTCGCCAATCATGCACTCTCCCATGCAAACCCAAGCCTCCGACCCAGACATTTCCGACTGCCTCTGACCTTTCATTGCCTATCAACGAAGCATGCTCTCTGATAGGTTGGCTACGGGCATGATGGCCCATTACCGAGAGCCATCGCTCGTCGGAGAGTCTTCCTCTTCTTCAGCGAGTAAATCAGGAGGAAGATGAAGATGCGATCACTGGGACAAGAAGTTTATTTGCCTGACGTTTCGGATTCTCACTCGAATCCATCATCAGAGACATTCGCAGATAGAGGTGAAGGTGGCACCAGGAGTGCAGTATTTATAGCACGTGGCTGCCGTAGGACCGTATGCGCACTGCAATTAACAGTTCTCACAATCGCCGCTGGGGTCGTAATTGAACTTCATCTTCATCTTCTGAACTGCTACCTGGGACTCGCCTGTTCGCTTCTATCAGTGAATCAGGAGGCTTTGCGGGTCTGGTATCACTTAACAAAACGTCCCTGTTTTGGGTGTGATCGTGTTCTTGTAAAAATCAACAATGGAGTTCGGCTCAATAGCCAGTAGGTTGTCGTGGGATGTCGTTAGAGAGCGTACTGCACCACAGGGAACAGAGGAAAAGTGTGAGTATGAAGTGCGAGACAGGCATGTAAAAGAAAGTTAGTTAGTGCCGCTTTACAGGGCATTGCTGGAACGAAAGTTCTGTTAGTCTGAGTTTTCGAATTTACGGCCGAATCGGCCACCTGGGGCTGCATTAAATAAGGGGAATGTTTTCACCGGTGTTGAAGTTATCATGAAGCTGTAGAACTACCACAATTAACAGCCACTGCAGTCATTGGCAATGGTAGGACTTGGTTCGACAATCGCTTGGCTGTCGTTCGCCGAGGCGTCAGTTACCGTAATTTCCCAACTTGTGGTTGCTACTGGTGTGACCGATACGTCGCCATTAGGCTCAATGACACCGGCGCTGCGAACATTGCTTGCTGGCCTGCCTTCCATACGTCCAATTTCACTTCCAGACACAGTTTCAGCGCTCAATATAAGGAAAGATGTCTTCTCGCTTCTTTATGTGCTATAGACAAAAAATCATGGATGGGGGCCTCTTTGGTCACACGGTTGTCACATCGGGCGAGAATTTCAGTCTCATTAAATTGAAAGGTGCGGTCGACTCACGTCGAATAAAACCCGACTTGAGAGCTGACGTCGTTC
Source organism: Spirometra erinaceieuropaei (assembly GCA_902702965.1). NCBI lineage: Eukaryota > Metazoa > Platyhelminthes > Cestoda > Diphyllobothriidea > Diphyllobothriidae > Spirometra > Spirometra erinaceieuropaei. Next base: position 338,047 of record CACRXP010000044.1, on the reverse strand, counting down.
CCCGTCACTCCTCCTCCGTTCGCGATCATCTGTCCTCAAGTCTCTCTGGCGTACTTGCCTTTTTTGCAGCCACATCGGAGCAAGCAAATGAGTCCAGATGCTTCTTGCATTGGCATTGGGTTTTGCGGCCTCATAACACGGCGCCTGGTGGTTGACTTAAATCTGTGCTCAACGCCAAACTCAGGGGACACGAAAAGGCATCTGACGACTTCACAGACGTTCTTGACGAGTGGAAGCACTCATCAACCGTTGGAATCGATACGAGTTTTCTCTCTTGTCTCTTCTGCGCGAACACCGGCTACCGAGGTTTGACGGATAAGGACTCACTCTGAGCACCCCTCCAAGGCATTGCAATCCAACAACCTTGTCTTTTGGTTCATCGCCGAAACGCCGAAAAGACGTCTCTGCTGAACGACATTTGCAGCTGTTGGTGTTGTTGTCCCTGTTTCTGTTTAGCAGTTGCATCGTATTTGCTGCTTTCCATAAAATTCTGCTTTTAGGACCAACATACTTCTTGCGGCAAGCGGTCAGATCAAAGAAGGCCGACTGATTGGTTTAGTAATCGTCCATCGTAAACCGTATATCCGCGAAGACGACTTTCAGATGTTCTTTAAACGCAAATAACTGATTCCGTTTAATAACGACAAAAACATCATTCGCATACCGAACCCAGAGGTTAAAATACCAGTGACTTCAGACACTACAGCCGTTAGTCCCCAGACCTCGGATTTCTGTTTTCAGGCCTACTTCACCTTCGAGTCAACAATCCCGAGCATGCGTAGGGCGGGTTGGTGGATCCACTGATTTCGGTACTTTAAGGCAGGATGTAAAATCCTAGCGATCACTAGAGCACATATTCGTGTCGAGCGTGTTGTCACTAACTGACTGCAAAGCGGCACACGATTTGTCAATTCTTATAAGTTATTACGGTACCTCAAAGATCCAAATGACTGCTTAGGTCTGTTCTTGTGCCGTTTGATGTCGCTGTTGTATTTGACCTCCTCAAGGACTCTGTCTAGTTAAATTAGATTTATTATCAACAGTGAAATCTCCATCTGTTTTTTCGCAATGTCCACGAGTAACCCACTTAGCTAGTCGCATTTTCGTTCCTACCGTGCCGGCAGAAAGCGAGTAATACTCTTTTCCCCGACTGAACACATAGACAGAGGCGAAAGACAGAAATGGTCGTTGTTGGCTTCCGTGCTATCGGCAGCCAGACTCCAGTCAACATTGTCATCAAGAGTTTTCAGTCAAACGTCTTACAAAATGAGTCACACAGTTCACACCACATTGGCTGCGTTCGAGGGTCTTCGCGTCAACTGTCTGTCAGTAAGATAAACGAAAACAAATGAACCCTCTTGCTGCCTGCTGAAACTGTTTTGTCTATCTCACTGAGTGTTTAGCTAATTTTGCTCATCCTTCGTTAACTTGGTCTCGCACGCGATCTGTCGTCGTGATTCATTCGTCAGTTGATGGACTGCCATTCGACCTGGTGTCTTGTGCAAGCGCGTTTCTCAGACCTGTGGTTTGAGAAGAAGCAGAAGACACTTTGATGCAGTTTGTTTTAAAGCAGCCCCACCGCAAGAGCAAATGAAGAAAAAAACGAGAAATTTGAATCTGTTTGGCTCAAAACATATAATAAATTCGTCCGTCACAAGCCAGAGTAACCGCCACTTTCGTGTTGTTGTGACTGCCGTTGTTTGCAGTTAAACAGACCAATGCATCATCTATCTCACCCTCTACCTAAAATTCCAGAATGGAATGGAGGCTGAGACGTGTGCGGCTCAGTGGTGGACAAATTCGCGTGTTGAAGAAGGAGACACGATCGCCGGGACAAGAGATTTATTAGCCTGACGTTTCGGATTCCTACTCGAATCCATCATCAGAGACAAAAAAAGCAGAAACGGGTGGTTGCTGCACAAGGGGCTGCGCCAGCTCTCAAGTTGCGGCTCATTCGACGAGATCCGGTCACACATTCAAATTTGACGAGGCCGAAAATCTCTTGTCCCGGCGATCGTGTCTCCTTCTTCAAGGCTACTTCCTGGGACTCGGCTCTTCGCTTAAACTCGCGTGTACCGCTACACGGGCTGCATAAATGCCATGCCTTAAGCGTAAACAAGCAGGGAATAATGAAGACAGCAGATTGACTCATGGCTGCCAAACCAAGAAGGGACGGGCGCAAGCTAGCCTTCAATCCTAGTCAGGCCTGATTCATATTCTTAAATTCCGGTGCTAAAAACCATAACTTATGTTGTGTGCGAATATTCCGATCAAACACTTGGCCATTTTTAGTTAGGAAATTTTGTCGTAGAATCCGGAAGACTGCCCCGAACGCAAATGGTCGTACGCGCTGCAGCTGTTCGAAGAAATGATGCCGGCTCTCAAGTTGCGGTTCATTCGACGAGATCAGGCCACACATTCAAATTCGATGAGGCCGGAATTCTCGCTAGAGGTGATAACCGTATGAGCCGCGAACTGCAGGCAGCACGCATCATGGTTCACTGGCCCCCGTCCTTCCCCTTCCACACTCGGTGACTTCGCCTAGGCGGAGTAATTAGCCACACTGGGAGCGCACAGGCGAACAATTTTCCCAACGGGGGATCATATGGTCGAGCAATCATTCCACCAACATCCAACGCACGTGATGAGATTGCAACAACTGACGATGCGAATTTCGGCCATTAAATAGTCAGCACACCAAGTGTAACGATCCCTAATGAGGGGGAGCCGTGAATATTCATAGGTATGCGGTAGCATGGCGACTGCATGCTATAAATACAGCAGACCCTTGTGTATGAAGAACCTGTATCTGCTATTGTCTCTGATGATGGGTTCTAGGAGGAATTCAAAACGTCGGGCGAGTGAGGCACTTGTCCCAACAACGTGGTTTTTTCTTCACCACAGGAGACAAATCGTTGGAAGTGAATCAAGAAGACATCGTTCCTCCTTCTCTTACTCATGACAACCGAAGTGGATGCAGGAGGCAGTCACTAACTTGGCGATTAAATATCTGCGAAATAGTGGTGTGCAGTGTGAAGCCCAGCTAACGGATGGCGTGCCGTGATCTAGGCAGCTTTCTCCGGCAAATTTCTCTACTGACCACAACAACATCATCTAAATGTAATACTTTCGGTGAAAGCTTCTCCCTTTTTATATAGCAGTGGCAGCATTTCCACCCCAAGGTGTAGCTTCAGATGGAGTGGAATGCGATGAAAGGCTTCGCAGGCATGAATGCGCTTTTCTCTCAATCTCGCCGATATCCCTGACTGAGAGGACTATAGCACACAGCGAGGGAGACCTCGGAGACCTCCCTTACATGTGCGGTGTCCAAAAATTGTTGCATGACCCTACCTCCGTCTGACGAAGGCAGCCAGGAAAGGCCTAGTAGGGTCTCAGGGCTAAAACCAGGATGGGCATTTAGAGCAAAAATGCACGCCTTTGCAGCCAAGAGCACCGAATTTGACAGGCACATACTGCCCCGGTCGGGCCCGACAGTCGTCACTGTCGAGGGTGAATACGGAGGGCAAATGTGATGCTCCCGTCACAGCCGTGGAGGAATGACTGCTGACCACTGCGACTGGCAAACCGTTACGCACCGTTTAATTTGATTTTAATAGACCTCTCTGTGCCGGAAGCCTGCTGCTTTTGAAGAGTCGGAAAAATAATCAAACCGTCCCTGGGGAGTCTGTCTGCGACGAAACACAGGGGGGGAGAAAAGAAGGCGAAAGAGATGAGCAAATTTGGAAGATCGCGGAAGGCGAGATATGCAAAGTAGCGTACGACAATGCAAATTTGCAATGAAATGTAGACTGTGAGAAGCATGCCTGAATTTGTCTTCGGTTAGGAAAAGCAAGCTTGCATGAGGTTTCTTCCAGCACTTGTTCCGCGAAACCAAAAGTGCCTTTTCGTAGACATTTTTCGTTTCGTTTTAAACATAGTCTCAAAAGTTCTTCCTTAGGAACTTCATTTTCGCTGTAAATCGGGCTTTATTTTAGGATGAACCAAGAATGAAGCAAAATGTTATCTGCAGAAATAAGTGCGTTTACGAACTCGCCACATATATATGTTTCAAGAAGTTTTTACGGTAAATTGTTTATGAAGTACAAGATGTAATATAGTTTTATATCTACTACCACACCAGGTATGCCCATCGAATCTGCGGATTTTCGAGATGCCAGTAAGTTAACAGTAATTTGCCAAGCGAAAATTATTATAACTACACTGAAGTCGTTAGCCTTATGACTGCATCTACTGATTATATTCTAACCTCACTTTCTGACCTCTTCGCTCACGGGGCGTTACTACACAAAGACTGGGGAAAATCATCGTCGTAGTCGTAAAAACATTTTAATCAACGTCAATCAGGAAACTAACTACAGCAGTGAAAAGTATATAAAATCAGGCAGGATTTTTTGTCGGCAGGTTAAACCAAAAGGGTTTAGAAGAATAGATCGCAAAATAAGTTTTGTTTGCTTCACGTTTTGGATTCTCGCACGAAACCATTTTTTGCCCTGTTTCAGGTAGGCGGTAAGGATTTGCGGAAGAGTTACAGTAAATCAGTGAGGCAGTTTTTATGGCCCGTAAACCTGTCTGAGTCAATTAGCCCCGTATTTATAGCATATAGCTGTACGCAATGGGATTATAGCTCGATCGCCCGCAGTTGAGTTCTTACTTCAAGTCTATCAGTTGGTTATTTGTGTAGTAATTGCTCGGCTATTTGGCTCACCAACGTTGGCGCTGAAAATATGAAGTGTAAGCTCATTCCGCCAAACAGGCGACAAAATGCCGGCAATTATGACTGGAGAATTTCGCTGCTAATGCTTTTGTCATAACTCGCGAAAATTATGGTCTTGTCCAATTCGAACATCTGGTCGTTTCCCGTCAAATGAGCCGCGACTTGGGAGCTGGCATCATTCCTCCTCACTGCTGACTCGTGCTTGAATAGTCGAGTATAAAGAGGCATCCCAAATTCTGCGACGTATTAGCGTTGCTCAAAAGTGACTCAGATATGAAAAAAGGATCCTGTTCGAATGATTATTTTTATTCTTCCCAAATACTTACTGGAACTCATTCCTTCGCTCCTATCGCTATAAGGTTTTCTCTAAACACTGATCTCCTCAGAGCGCGTTATTGTTAAACAATCTACAGTAAGTGGACTAACTCATGAAATCTCAACTGAAATTCCGAAATGCGTTTCCGTTTCGAAAAGATTAAGTAAGTAAGGTTGTAAGACCAATCATCATGCAGCATAATTCTATAAAAATTAGTTATTTCACAACGCCGGCTTTCGAACAAACTTCTTTCTGGCTGCATCCAAAAACCATACTTCGTAAAAATGATTACTTAAGAAGCATGTTTCATTGATTTTCGATGCCTTTAAAGATTCAGTTATATTTCATGGAAAACATGCATAAGAATATTCATTCTTTTGTTTATTCAGTAGACAATTACGCAGTTTTTAAATTTTAAACTCGAAGGATGGGTGCAATTTGGTTTTAAAAGTGAAATGGCCCTTCATAAAACGTCACATCTCTGCACTTACCAATGCGGCTAGCACAGTTAACAATGTGGCTCAAAACCACTGCTAAATTTCATGAAACCCATATCGTCTCCTCTTGATACCTTAGGGATCGGTGTGGTTTTCCGTACGCAGAAATTGTACGGCTTGTAGTTTGGGAACCCTGAATGTAAGTGGAACAGCAGGTCGGGTTTAAAATTATTAGGGAATTAGAAAAATTGTTGACAACCGAATTATACCGTTCCTCCGAGTATAAGCTTGGAAGAAGACGCAAGTGTCTTCCGAAAGAGCAAAGGAATGAATATTTCTGCGCATGCTTTCCATGAAATATAATTGAATCTTTAAGGGCATCGAAAATCAGTGATTAAAACGCATGTTACTTAAGTAGTCACTTTTTACGGAGTATGGTTTTGGATGCAGCCAAAAAGAGGTTCATCCAAAAGCCGGCATCCTGGGGTAACTGGTTTAGTATAGAATTACGCTGCATGTTGATTATTTTTACAACACTCCTTAATTAATCTTTTCAAAACGGAAACGCATTTCCGAATTTCGGTTGACATTTCATGACTTAGCCCACTTACTGTATGTAGAAGTACGCAGTTTTCGTTATTTGTTATGTGCGCACTGAGCGTGCATGGCCTGATGCCGCAGACGCGCTAAACCGAATCCGGTGTCAACTTGGATCTCGGCGCGCGCTAATCGCAATGCGTAGAACTCACATCTGCTGACGCACCCGGAGTTGTGGGGTACACCTGGACATTAGCAACCCCGACGTGCCCAAACCGACACCATCTGCCTGACGGGCTCGAACGGTGGACTGGAGCATGGTAGGTAAACGTTCGATGGAGACGGACGCTAGACAGTCTACAGTAGATGTGATAACTCATGAAATGTCAACCAGAATTTCGAACTGCGTTCTCGTTTTGAAAGGATAAATTAAGCAGTGTTGTCAAACTAATCATATGCAGCATAAATCTATAATGATCCAGTTACCTTAGAGTGTCGTCTTTCGAAAGAACTTATTTTCGGCTGCATGCAAGGTCTATACTCTGCAAACAATGACTAATTAAGTAGCATGCAATTTTCTCATTGATTTTCGATGCCCTTGAAAATTCAATTATATTTCATGGAAAACATGCATAAAAATATTCATTCTTTTACTTATTCGGTAGAAAATCACGTCTTCTTCCAATTTCATACTCAAAAGAAGATTATAATTCGGTCTTTAAAAAGTTTCTAAATGTAAGCTTTTTTAATACCTTTAAATGGCCATTCATAAAACGTCATGTATCTACATTTACGAATGTGGCTTGTAAAGTTAACAATATTGCTCAAATCCACTGCTTAATGTTATGAACCTCACATAGTCTCCTCTGAACACCGTAGAGCAATGCATGGTTTTCGTACACGGAAAATATACAGCTTGTAGTTTTGAAACCCTGAATGCAAGTATAACAGCAGGTAGGGCTCAAAAGTATTCGGGAATTAGAAAAGTTTTTTGAAACCGAATTATACTCTTCATTTGAGCATGAAATTGGCAGAAGACGTGATTTTCTACCGAAAGAGAGGAAGAATGAATACGTTTATGCATGTTTTCCAAGAAATATAATTGAATCTTCAAGGACATCGAAAATCAATGAGAAAATTTCCTGCTGCGTAAGTCGTCATTTTTTGCAGAGTATAGTTAATGCATGCAGTCCAAAATAAGTTCATTCGAAAGCCAACATCCTGAGATAACTGGAGCATTGTATAATTACGCTTCATAATGATTAGTCGTGCAACACTACTTTATTACTCTTTTCGGAAAGAGAACGCATTTCGAAATTTCAGTTGACATTTCACGAGTTAGCCCACCTACTGTAAGCCATCACGACGTGTCCAAACTGACAATACGAGCACAAACGGTGGACTGGAGCATGGTAGGTTAATGTTCGATCGATACGGACGCTAGGGACTCTATCCCCACATCAATTCAGCGCAGTATAATAAATCTGACGTACTTGAAAATATCAGGGTGCGCTAAGCGGAGTGACTTGAAAGGCGACCAGCTGCCGGCTAGTGTCGCCCTCATGAGAATATTATTCTAACGAAGGGAAAACTGACTTAAGGATGAGGGGACGCGATTGTTGGATCAAAGTTTTCATTCGTCCCACGTTTCGTGTCCACACTAGAATTCATCATCAGAGACTGCACCTGATAAGGGCGATGCTTTGAACGGGTGTTGCAATGCAGGAGCCACCAAATAAAGTAAGTATGCGGTGTGTAACAACTGCATTTTATAAATAATGCAACATATCGTCCAATTCTTATGATATTTTTACATTATTAGGTCAATGTCAGAAGTAGAAAATTTCAAGAAAGGCATTTAATAACATTTGTGATGAAAATGGGTTTCTTACTGAACCTTTAATCCACCAGAATGTCCGCCGTCAGTGGTAGATTTTGGAGAAATTTCGATCCCGTTTTGTACTTCCAACACATACTGCTGCAACAAGAAAATCGCCTCGGCTCTGAAAGCCGTTGTAAAACTTATACTTCTCAGAAACTAATAGAGTGCAAGAGTAATGCATAAGTCCGGCAAACGTAGGCTTTCGATCATTCATCGTCAGTCCTGTAAATATAGGGGGGTCGTAGAGTATTACAAGTTAAACAGCCAATAGACAGTACGTATGGGGGGGAGGGTTGAGGAGCGTTCAGACGTGGGAGGGATCAGAGTCTACATCTGTCAGGGGCTTACGGAGGGGGGGAGAAGGAGAAGGCGTCCGGCGACTAATTGTCTCCATTTCGTCGCCGTAACGCGAAGTGGCAGGAGGTGTTAACACACACGCTGGGTTCGTATTCGGCCAGGGGCCTGTATAAACGCTTTGTGCGAGCACACGGCTGGGTTTGTTACCCCTATGGTCACTGCCTCTGTTGTCGCTGACGCAGAAATTTGGTGTGTCTCACCGGCGCTTTGTAGATGACTCGGAATGCTTACTTGACGTCTACCTCGTGGCCGCTGTCAACCAAGTGAGGTACAGTTGCGCTAGAGACGGACTCTTTCGCACGTTGATTTAGCCAGTAAATTAATTCAACCCTGTGAGCCTGCAGCGGGCTATTGGCACAGTTTGCAGCCTACAGTAGGTGGGCTAACTCATGAAATGCCAACCAAAATTCCAAAATGCGTTTTTGTTCCAAAAGGATTAATTAAGTAGCATTGTGAAACTAATCATCATGCGGCATACTTGTATAATGATGCAGTTACCTCAGGATACCGGCTTTCGAAAAAACATCATAACGGTGTTATGCAAAAAATTTACTCCTCAAAATGACTACTTAAATGGCATGCAAATCTCTCGTTGGTTTTTAATGCCCCTGAAGATTCAATTGTATTTCGTGAAAAAATGCATAAACATATTCAGTCTTTTAGCACATTCAGTAAAACATAACGTCTTCTTTCAATTTAATACTCAAAGGAAGGGTATAATTAAGTCTTCAAAACTTTTCCAATTCTTGAATGATTTTGAACCCGACCTGTCGTAACACTTGCATTCAGGGTTTCCACATTACAAACCGTACATTTTCCGCGTACGGAAAACCACGCATTTCTCTACGGTACTTAGAGGAGACCATATCGGGTCCATAAGATTTAGTTGTAGATTTGACCCATATTGTTAACTTTGCAAACCGCATTGGTAAATTCAGAGTCATGACGTTTTGTGAGCGACCATTTCACAGTATTGGAAAATCCCCCAATTAGACACTTTTTTAAAACTTAATTATACCATTCCTTTGACTGTAAAATTGGAAGAAGACATTATTTTCTACCGAAAGAGCAAAAGAATGAATATTTTGATGGACTTTTTCCATGAAATATAATGGAATCTTTAAAGGCATTAAAAACCAACGAGAAAAGTGTATGCTACCTAAGTAGTCATTTTTTACAGAGTTTATTTGTGCATGCAGTCGGGAAGAAGTTCGTTCAAAAGCCGGCACCCTGCGGTAACTGAATCATTAAAAAAATATGCTGCATGATGAGTAGTTTTAAAATCCTACTTAATTAATCTTTTTGAAACGAAAACGCATTATAAAAGTTTGGTTGACATTTCTTGAGTTAGCCCACCTACTGTACCTTGTAGCACATTATGTCTGTGATATCGTATGTTAGATGTCTTTTAAGCGTGCGATTTTGCGTACGTGTAGTACTGGGGGTGGTGGACACTAAAGGCTACAAGGACCTACATATTTGACGGGCTAGTTAGAATGCCGATGAAGTGGAAAACACTTTTCACACGAAAAAATGGAGCAGGCGTAACTGGCGTGAGAAATGGGGCGTCTTAAAATTTGCCGGCTTCTTGAAGTAACCATGTTACTGTAAAAAAGTATTGCCGATAAAATCGAACAGGCAAGTCACAGAAGGGAGTTCAGAAAAAGATGATGCGATCACTGGAACAAGAAGTTTTCTGGCCTGACGTTTCGAATTCTCACTCGAACCCATCATAAGAAACGGTTGTGGATAAATGTTAACCATCGCAAATTATGGGTGTAAGCGAGAGTCCGAAACGTCAGAACAAAAACTTATTGTTCCACTGATCGCATCGTCTTCTCCTTCTTCTTCTTCTTCTTCTTCTTCTTCTTCTGTAAAAAGCATTTTGGTTTATTCGAGTGCATGGCAGTCATTTGAGTGCCCTTGGTAATTTGACCGGAAAGCTGGAAGATAAACGCAAAAGAGGTTAAATAATATGCGAAGATTAAAAGCAGTTTTTATAATATAAACAAATTTAAAAATTTTGGAATAGATCTGACTGCCTACACTGTCCTCCGACTTTGTTTAAAAGAGCCTGATCTGTTTTGCAGCCTTGCATCCAGGAATTCTAATCAGTGTCTTAACCGGTCGACCAGCTTCTGTGTTTTGCCACTTTTTTGCTGTGTGGGATTTGCCAGCCGATAAATGAAAGTTCTTCAAGCGGGGTGAAGGATTAAGTCCATAGTTAAGATCTTCCGTCCAACAAACTAGTTTTTTTAAATCCTGATTAATCCAGAAAAGCCTCACTGTTGTCTGTCAGCGCAGCAGCCAAAATTCCCACCACCGGGGACAATCATCATTTCTTAGGGAGGTAGCAACCAAAACCGTTGTCGCATTGCGTCCCTGTCAAATACCATTGTCTCGACATTCTGTCCGTCACCGTTGCAAAGCAATCTTACCTGAAGATAAAAATGGAGAGAAAAGGTTTCAAGAGGATAGAATGCTTTAATTTGCCCTTCTGATCATTAATTTAAAAGAACTTCTTGTATCTGAACTATCGGGAAGTGCTCAAGAAAAAATTTCAGTGCCGAAATCTTAAACGCATTTAAAACAAAAAAGCGCGACAACTATAAAGTGAATCCAAAGACAGTCCTTTGCAGCATCTATACAATTGATCTATGTGCTAAAACATGCATAATTATCTCTGAACTAATCAAAAATTGGCGAGGTTTGGTTCTGCAGTCCCATTTACTTGATGCAATATGGTTAGTTAAATAAAACAATATCTGGATTGTCTAATTTTCATAAATATTCCGATGCTACACTAGAAAAGTCAAGTCGGCAAACACGGTGATTCTTCGTCAGGCCAGTAAAGTTACATGAAGGAATGAAAATGTACAAAATTAACAGTTTTCATAGGCGTCTCAAGGGTCATTTAGTCGTTAACACTCATCTTCCCCACGCCGTCCGCATGACGAGGTTGACATTTCAGGTTGCCTTTCGGACACCAACGAGCTTCTCTAAAGGTCTACGCCAATAGATACAGGCAACGACCGAGGCAGTGAATCCGGTGTTATGCTGTCAGGAAATCCTGACACAAGCGCTCTTTCTGGCGGTTAGAGTACAGCGCATCTGCTCACCTGAAACTATTGAAGCAGAGCTCCAACAGCCGCGGAACACACTTCGTGAGAACGCATACCCAGATAGATTTATCCTCCGAAATATTGGGGAACGCATCTCAATGGCCACTGTTGCGACTGCAGCAAAGACAGATGTATTCTGATAGAAGCGAACAGGCAAGTCCTAGATAGCAGTTCAGAAGATGAAGGTGCGATCACTGGAACAAGAAGTTTATTTGCCTGACGTTTCGGATTCTCACTCGAATCCATCATCAGAGACATTCGCAGATAGAGGTGAAGGTGGCACCAGGAGTGCAGTATTTATAGCACGTGGCTGCCGTGGGACCGTTTGCGCACTGCAATTAACAGTGCCACCTCTATCTGCGAATGTCTCTGATGATGGATTCGAGTGAGAATCCGAAACGTCAGGCAAATAAACTTCTTGTTCCAGTGATCGCATCTTCATCTTCTGAACAGATGTATTCGTAAGACTGCCTTTTGAAGGGGCCGCAGCGAGCGAGCTGGTCAGATGGCGCTTAACTACAACTGTCAAGAGAGCACTCTCCGCGGCGATGTTACGCGTACGTTTCACAAACTCTCCCTCCTATTTTCGGGAGGTAAAGACAGACTACCGTTGAAGGCCACATCAATGCGCGCCTATTCCTTTACTTGCTGCTGTGGATCGAGATACATCGGCCGTACAACGAGACGTCTGGTCTAGAGGGCACGCGAACCTATTTCTGTCTGGCTAGACGGAGGTTAGACCCCATCGATCTCAAGTGCTATTCTCGCACATTTTATCCATACGAATCACCGAGTCGATACAATGAAACACTTCAGGCTGTCTACCGGACACCACCGTGTGTCCTAAAGGCCTACGACAAGAGATACTAGCAACGGCCGAGGCAGTGGCTATACGGCTGGCGAATCCGTCGTTAGACTGTCAGAAAACCCTGACACAAGCGCTCTCTGCCGTGGCCAACACCAACCTCAAGTGATGACAACATGTCGCCTCAAATCCTTAATTACAGTGATGGGTACTCCGTGTACTCAATCCAAGAACATCACTCAAAGACTCGCTTAACCCCTCCCCCACGTCTAAGGACCAAAACCCGCCGATCTTGTCATGCGAGCGGCGTGGAGAAGATGAGTGTTAATCACTCAATAGCCTTTGAGACACCTATAAACACTGTTATTTTTTACATTTTCAGTCATCCATGTAACTCTACTGGCCAGACGAAGAATCACCGAAAACACGTGCTTGCAAACTGGACTTTCCTGGTAAAACAATATTAGGTAACCTGTCTAACTTAGCCTTTCGATGTGCTATGAAGTGGAAGAAGGCGCAAACAGAGCTCAAATCATGTGCAGGGATGCGAGTGAAGGTGGCGTGTACATATTTACTTCCCAATAATGGAAGGCGAAATCGCTGAGAGCGCAAAGTAGTTGTAGGTTTATGCGTCACCCGAGTTTGGCGATTCATTAAGTGCTTTTCGACGAGTTCAGACACATTCATGATGTGAGGAAGAGTTCGCCAAATGCCTAATTTGAACTACTCGGTTCCGCCTCCCTTGATTCCTGCTGCTCCATGCATCTACATGCAAAGTCCATAGGGGACCGGATCTTATTTTGTAGCCGTATATGCAGTAGACAATCTCCAGCCTAGTCCCTAGCCCTAACTCATAACCCCTTACACCGACCCTTTATCCCTAAAGCCAACCCCTAACCCCCACTTGCCATAACCCCTAATAGATACGGCCACGAAAACGGATCTTGCTCCTTAGGGCACCCATTCTGTGATAATAATTCAAACGAGTAATTCAGTTCTACTTGATAGCCTTCTTCATTGGAAAAATGTGTTTTTTATTGACTAAGCAGACTGTTGACAGCACTCCGTTTGTGAGAAATGGGCTGGTTGCTCTTGCAAGGTTGAATGATTTCAGCGTAGGTTGTGCGTAACGTTCCGTCGACCTTTCACTGCACGAGAACATCCAGAAATGGAGCCTTGCCGTCAGCTTCCTTTTCAAGTAGGCATCCAATTCCAGGAACTGTAGAGTTAATTGTGTTTTGGAGCATTTCCATTTGGTCCTTCTGTACAATAACAAATTTGTCATCGACGTATCGCAGCCGAAATGTAGGAGTTACCCACGGGAGCGCCGTAACCCCTAGCTTATTTATTGATATTTCAGTTATGAAACCAGAAATGGTTGAACCCATAGGAGTTCCCTTCAGTCTCATTTTGCATTACCGGTCAAATGAAAAGTTAGTCTCCAAGCACAAGTCAGTCAATTCGAGCACGACAGCGGCGGAGGCATCAGTGTCGTAGATGGGCAGGAGTTTCTCTGTGCATTGTTTTACGAATTCCAACGGTGCGAAATTGAAGAGGGGAACGGTGCCAAAGGAAACCCTTATACCATCGGAGGAAATTGTTATTCCTTGCAATTTTAAAAAAAATTATGTGGAGTTTTGATTGAACTTCCACAATCATTTGTGAGCGAATGAAGCTTCCAAAATAGCCAGTTGGAAATCTTGTAGTTAGGCGTACCGAATAGTGACAATATTGGTCGCCGTGGGACCTCGGTTTTGTGAGCTTGAGGTAATCCATATGTCTTCTTGATTGTCAGCTTACGTTGTTTGAGGGATGTAGCAATAGTTCCTGACAGTTGCTTCTTCATCGTTAGACGCTATAAAACTTTATCAATGGATGAAAGCTGCGCTTTGGTGGGATCCGTAGAGGGTGGCCTGTAGGTAACAGCGGCAGCATTCTCTCCTTGTATTCTCTTTTATTCAAAATGGAAATCGAGTCGCCTTTGTCCGCGGAAAGAATGATAATGTTTCGGTCCTTATTTAGACTTTTTATTGCCCTTTCCTCTTCAATTGATTGTACTGTAAACTGACTCCGATCTCTCAAGGTTTGCACATTATTATTTCGGATGGCAGAACGTTCTTCTTCCGAGGTTTGCTGGTAAAATGATGGATTCCACGGTTACAAGGAAGTCCAAATGGTTTGAGTCGAAAGACTGTAGTTCAATCCTTTGAAGAGCACGCTCATTTCAGTTGTCTCAAGCATACTGGAGAACAGATTTACGAACATAGCTGAAAACTGCTGAGTTGCATCGAATTCTTCTGAAATAGTCATCCATTTTCTGCCTAAACTACTCCACCCCCTTAGTCGTTAGAGTTCTGAAAAGTGTGAAATCGTGCCGTTTAGCGATTTAAATAAATCTGGAAAAACTAGTCCTGGCAACATTGAATCAACTCAACAATTTCTGAGTTTAAATTCACACTTGAAAAGGAAGCTGACGGCAGAGTCCCATTTCTGGATGTTCTCGTGCAGCGAAGCGCCGACGGAACGTTACACACATCCGTACACCGGAGCTGGGAACTGGACACACATCCGCCTGGGACAAGACTCACACTGTAGGTGTCTGCTCATCTAAGACAGGCCGCGAATTTTTAAAGCCATCCATTCTGATAACTCATGCATCAACCGACACGTAGAATTGGATTCTGTGTTCAACAACCTCAAATAAAAGTGGAAGGGATATTGGTCAATCAGAATATTACGCCAGTAGGAGTGCATGTTTAAATGTTGACTGCTTTGAAAACTGACTTCACGCCTAAGGACGACTTGGGGAACCAATTCGAAAATTTACCATAAAGTTTGTTTATCTTTCCCACAGAACTTATTTCTTCCGTATTATGATAATCGGGATGTTTGTTTTCAAATTTATCCATATGAATAACTGATGCGGTGTGCATTCCGAGGTGATATAATGAAAAATAGAAGGATTGATATTGACCCAACTGTGAAAAACTCGGCGCCTCGGTGGGATTCGAACCCACGCAGTAAGGGGAAGGCTTTAGCGCAGCCAACGCTCTAACCACCTGAGCTACGAGGCCCCGCCGGACGACGCGAGTTTAATCACATTTGGGTCAAGTTACAGTTGGGTCAAAGTGAATTATTTGAAATCTGTCAAAACACCTCTGAATTACGTGAGTCTGGTAGTCATCTGGTGGATTCTCGATGTATTACTTAGGAAATCCTGCTTAAGCAGCCAGCTTACTGTATCAGATTTGATGGATTCCAGAAGTTGCAGTAGGTTGGGCGAGTAATCTTGGCCCGAATTCGATTAAATTCGCGGCATCCGGTGGGGCCTCGTAGCTCAGGTAGCTAGAGCGTTGGCTGTACTAAAGCCTCCCCTTGCTGTCGTGGGTTAAAATCCCACCGAGGTGCCGAGTTTTTCACAGTTGGTTCAATATGAATTATTCAAAATCTGCCGAAATATCAATGACAAATAGAAGGCTCTACGAAAAATCGAGTTATACTCGTAACGCTTATCTTCGCCAGACGTTGGGAGAAAGTTGCTCAGGGGCAGGCGACAACTTACGAACAGTTAACTTCTTTCCACCGCTGTCGCGATCATGGTGTCCTACCGAAGTCTCTCCGGTTCAAGCCAACCCTACCCAATGAGACCGGAAGACAACTTGCGCGCAAGTATGGATTTCGTGTTTTGAGTGCCGTTATATCCGACGTCCGCTATCGTCTTTGCCGATTCGAAGCAAAGGTTTCTGCCCTTAGAAGCCGATACGGCTCATGCTTACCTGAAACCTCTTTTCAGAGGTGGTGCACCGAATAAACGCCACCATCAAAGATGCCAGAATGAAGAAACAGGCCGATCTGCAAAAGAAACTACAGTCATTTCCTGGCACGACCAGTGATAACGGAATGTCCACGAAGGTTGTTAACTCTTCCAAAAGGTATCTAACATCAGCCGAAATAAGTTTCCCGATTAAGGAAATAAGATTCAGTCACACCGATGCTTCACTTGCGGACTTCCTAGCCAACCTTGAATTCCACCTACTGGCCTTCGACGTCCCTGATGACATGCGTACGGGCATTCGCAGCTGTGCCAATGGTCTCCTTCGACGAAGGAAACATTATCACTCCCCACCGATCGAAGAGGAAAAGGCGGTGCGGTCGCTGACGAAAGATGGCAAAATGGTTATTATTTCTGCTGACAAAAGAGGAGCAACGGTTATCATGAACAAGGCAAAACAAATCTTCGATGATAGAAAGGCCTATGCGCCACTCGCTGTAGACCAAACGAAAAACAGGCCGCGGCCATCAAGAAGAAAGTGAATGAGCTTGCCCGATTGAAGCTCATTAGCCGCGATGACAGCATATCTATTGCCCTCAGTGACCCCCGTATCGCACCTGAGTACGGTCCTTCGAAGGTGCACAAGACAGATGCCCCGCTGAGGATCATTGTGCCACTTATCGGATCCCCCACTTACAACCTTGCCAGATGGTTAAACACACTTAAAGTACCTCACAAATGGATCGTAATACAGCATCAAAATTCTCAGGCTTTCCTACAAACGACCCAAGGCCTTGAAGTAAGACCTAACTAATGGATCCTATCGTTCAACGTTGTTGTTCTGTTTTCTTCAATACCGCATGACCTGCCGATTGACAGAGTAGCTCGATGTCTAGAGACAGCATGCCCAGAGCAAACTCTCACTGGCATTCCAACACAGCATGTTCTAGAGATGCTTAAGCTTTGTCTCAAGAATTATTGTCAGTTCAATGACAAGTACTATCAACAAGTAAAGGCACCCCAATGGGTTCACAAATGTTAGGCCTGCCTGCAGAACTAGTTCTGCAGCTACTAAAACCGGATGTTGTCAAACCCTCGAACGAGAAATGTGGCGCCGCTACGTAGACGACACATTCGTCATCATAAAGACCAACGAAGGCGACCGATTGCACCAGGAATTAAACAGCGTCTTTCCGGCTATACAGTTTACTCGCGAAGGAGCAACATGGGATGCCATCCCGTTCTAGATGTGAGTGATGGAAAAGTAGCAACAAAAGTCCGCAGAAAAGACTCTAATGCGGAAATCATCCTTAACTATGTGGACAATCATCCTGCGGCTAATAAACAAAGCTGTGTCCGCACTTTTTTCCGTCGGGTATACCGCCTCTGCGTCAGTGATGACTTACTTAAAAAAGAATTGGCCTACTTACATCGGTTCTTCCGCTCCAACGGATATCCGGCCAGTTTTGCAAAAAAATGTCTCAGTCGCCAGAGACAACCACCAAGACTTTAGTTTAATTGAGATAGAGTGTCGCGTAAATTCTATTCATTGCCGAGCATTCAAGGAATTTCTGAAAAACTCTCCTGAAAATTAACACGCTTTGGCATTTCCATCGCCCAAAAACCCACATCTTCCCTACGCCGAGTAAAGGACCCGCATCCCATGCGCCAACTGTCCTTGTGTTCATATTGGCCATACAGGCCGGTGTTTTGGAACTCGCATTAACGGGTAAAAGTTAGTCCTCAGCCGACGTGACCCTGTGTCTCTTGTGTTTGCGCACGCCGTTGAGTATGCCCACCGCTTCAATTGGTACGGTATGAAAAGTGATCGCAAGGGCTACCACCAGACAGGCGTCAGAATTCCTCGAAGCTTGGCATTCTGGGATGACCAACATCAACCAACACGTCGAACTAGACGCTCACTACGAGGGCTTACGTACACGCTTACTGTCTTGTTCCCACACCCTAACAACTGCTAATCCCCACTCGGCGACATGGACCTATGCTGTTTCTCCATTCGGCACCTCCCCCCACCTTGCGACACGGTGAACAACAACCGAAACCCCTAACACCTACAACGCCGGCGCATTGCCCCCTGACCTCATCCCGCATC
>CACRXP010000044.1:264162-319869 GCA_902702965.1 Spirometra erinaceieuropaei | reverse complement strand
TTGACTGCCATGCTTCCTGCAGCAGGCGAGCAACTCGGTCGTCCGACTGGCCCAATATTCTCACGCACTTAAAG
The DNA here is from genome assembly GCA_902702965.1 of Spirometra erinaceieuropaei. Lineage (NCBI taxonomy): Eukaryota > Metazoa > Platyhelminthes > Cestoda > Diphyllobothriidea > Diphyllobothriidae > Spirometra > Spirometra erinaceieuropaei. The sequence goes on along the minus strand of CACRXP010000044.1, from coordinate 319,795 downwards.
TCGAAGCCGTGTCCTGGCGTGGAGGCGTGGGCGGCTACCAAGGAGAGTTTGTCCTTCCGTCTCACAGCTAACTCGTGTTCGTGCAATCTCGTGCGTACTTGTTTGCCGGTTTCGCCAACATAATTGGCTTGATCACAACTGCAGTCTATCCGGTAAATGACCTCCGATTTCTGGTTGATGGGAATCGGGTCCTTAGGGTGCATGAGTTGCCGGCGTATTGTTGCCTCAGGTCTGTGAGCGACACCAATCCCAAATTCGCTCATCAGTTTAGCGAATTCTTCTGACACACCAGCTATGTACGGGACTGCGCGCCAACATTTCGGTTTTAATTGTCCCTTCGGTTGTCTTCCCCGGGTTTCTCGCCTGCACTTTTCGACAAAATTCCCAGGGTAGCCGTTCGCTGTGAAGAGTTTCCGCAGGAACTGGACCTCAGCCTTCTTGTCGGCTGGCTCGGTGCAATGGGTTTCTACGCGCCGGTAGAGTGTTCTCACGCAGCTGCGTTTGTGCGAGAGAGGGTGGTTGCTAAGAAAGCTCAGAATACGGGAGGTATTCGTTGCCTTCCGGTAAACCGTTGTCTCTAATGCACCATCACCTTTTCTCTGAACTAGTACGTCCAGAAACGGCAACTGGCAATCTTTTTCTTTCTCCATCGTGAACTGGATGTCTGGGAAGATCGAGTTGAGGTGTTGCGTGAATTCCCCAATCTTGTCCCGATTGATGATGACAAATGTGCCATCGACATACCGTACCCACAGTCGTGGTCGATAGTGGTCGAAAGCCAGTGCCTTGAGTCGCTGTAACACTGCCTCAGCAATCAAGCTGGATAACGGTGACCCCATGGGTGTACCTTTAGCATGTTCGTACACAGCTCCGTTGAAGGTGAAGAAAGTCTTCAAGCAGTGTTTCAGGAGATCAATAAGGTGTTTTATCTTCAGTTTCTTGTCCGCTTCGTCATATTGTTCTTCCAACAAGATTTGCAGGGTTTCAACCGCCAAATGCTGTGGGATGGAAGTAAAAGTGATACCACGTCGAACGAAACCATCACTTCGTCATCTGTGAGCCGTATACCTTGCAGCTTTTCGATGAATATATATATATATATATATGAAAAAGAGAAGGCTTTTCGGAAAATATATATATTGCGAGTGACAGGAAATAGCTCGGGCCCCGGTAATTAAGTAGAAGAAGACGGGAATACGAGATTTTCACATTCGTAGCCATCTTTCGGTTTGTCCGACCAATATGCTTTGCCTCGCCACCCTGATAGACATTGGGTAGCGGGAAAAGCAGGGCGACAGGCTCTGAGGAATTCTGGTCATATGCGATCACCTAATAAAATTGGCTTGTTTGTCAACTGCTGTCTCACCTTTTGCCGGATCCAGTGTGGCAACCAATCGTTTTACGCCCTGGCTAAAAATATAGTGCTATTTGACAGCTTACCTGCACCGGTTGCTGTGCGTCCGAGCGTGTTGAGGAAGCTGAGTGGATAGTTACGGCTGGAGGTCCGATCAAATGTAATATTTTTCGCCTTTCCACAAATCCTGATTTGTATTTCGCCAGAATAATTGCAGCAAAGCAGTGCGTTTGGGAATACGACACTGGTTCTCTGCTCGTTTGAGATAATCTCTGATATGTTATACGTAGTTGCGCCAGAGGACAAAATTGTACTGTCGAAATTTTGAACTCCGAATTTTCGGTTCATGCGGCCTCAACATTAGTACATCCAGCTAAAAACTATGACTATAGGTTTAGAAATGCTTGGGTAATTGACGACTGCGTTGGCCAACCTCAGGCAGTTTCGATAAAAGTGAGGACTTAGGGAATCAACTCGAGCCGGAGCAATCTAGGATTTTATTTGGATGTAAGGGGATAGAAATTGTTCAATAAAAGACCTTATACTAAACTGTCCTTATGCATCGTTTCCGCGAATAATCACCATCAGTTCTAAATGGTGATATGTCAGTAGTTGTAGTCAGCCGCTTACGAAGTAGTCAGGAAACATTATGAAATTTCCTGCAGTTTTTAAGTAAGACTGAAGACCAGATATCAAACAAACGCTAAGTTTCGATAAATGAGAATGGGAGAGGAGGTAGTGAAGTGCATTTACGCCTTTATTCGCTCTTAAGTCTCCGGCTATAGTGATCGCACGAGTCTGCGCCTATTCGAATGAATAGAGGAACACCTTCTGGCATGATTGCGAAATGATGAAATTAGGAGCGCAAGCAACATTATTTTAGAGCATAATGTTGACTCTGGATATCGTATGGACCACAGCGAGGCCATCGATGTAATTTATAAGATCTCATCGAATTATCCGAAGTCTGCTAGCAACGACGGGAATGACTAGTATCGGGTTACGCAGCCTGAACTACAGTAGGTGGGCTAACTCACGAAATGTCAACCGGAATTCCGGAATGCGTTTTCGTCTCAAAAAGACTAATTGAATAGGTTTTCACAACTGGTCATCATGCAGCATAATTAAATAATAATTCTGTTACCACAGGATGCCGGCTTTCGAATGAACTTCCTTCTGGATGCATGCAAAACACACTGTACAAAACGACTACTTAAAAAGCATGCATTTTTATCTTGATTTTCGATTCTCTCAAAAAGTCCAATTATATTTCATAAAAAACATGCATAAAAGTGTTCGTTCTTCTATTCATTCGTAGGGAATTACGTTGTCTTCGAATTCTGTACGCGAATAAAGGGTTTAAGTTGGTTTTAAAAATGTTTCTAATTTTAAGATCTTTTATTATCGTGAAATGGCCGCTCATAAAATTTCATGTATCTGCATTTACTAGTGTTGCTTCCAAAGTTACCAATATGGCTCAAATCCACTGCTAAATTTAATGAACCCCATATGATTTCGTATGAATACCGTAGAGCAAATTACAGTTTTCCGTACGCGGAAAATATCGGCTTGTAGTTTTGAAACCCTGAATGCAAGTGCAACGGCAGGTCGAGGTCAAAATTATTCGGGAATTGGAAAAGTTTTTTGAAACTGAATCAAACCCTCTCTTAGATGAGACATTTGAAAGAAGACGTAATTTCCTATCGAATGAAAAAAGAATGGATACTTTTATGCATGTTTTTCGTGAAATATACTTGACGTTTTAAGGGAAAATGAAAGACACAGTAACAATTTTCCGTTGTTTGATTTTCGAGAAAATGAATGCGCGAACTTGGGGTTAATTCTTCAAAAAAGACCTTTTCAGGCACGATTTGAAACCTGATGTGAATATTTTAACTGAAATCCGTCAGCTACTACAGAATAACCGCGCGATATTCATAACCCGCCAACGGGCAGTCAGTAGTATATAATGGTGTAATTCTTTACCATTCTGACAACACAGATACTAGACAAAAGCCCAGACACTCGCGTTTCATAGGTATTATTCCGCTTTTTGACGCAGCTGCGGGGGTTTCGGTCCATCAGGGAATCCCCAGCGCTACCCGTGTGCTTTTCCGGAATATAAACTCCACTTTCACCTTTCCTCGTTTAAGTTCCGATGAAATTAGTGGGTGAACTTGGAGCGATTTCATCGAAACAGACCTTTCGGTTCGTGCCTGCACATGCATAGAAAATAAAGACCGACTACCGTTGCAGGCCATATCGATGTGTATTTACTCACTTACTCGCGCCTGTGGGGCGGGATACCTCAGCCGTACAAGGAGGCGCCAGGGGAAGAGAGTACGCGAACACATAGCTGCCTAGTCAGGCAGAGGTGAAAAAAAATTGATTTCGAGTTCTATTTGTCTACCTCTTGCCGATATGAATCACAGGATCGATGCCATAGAAGCCATTCAGTTCGTCAACCGGACACCAGAAATCTTCTTTGACGGCCTATGCCAACGGGTGCTAACTGCAGCCGAAACAGTGACTATACAGCTAGCGAACCTAGTGCTATGTTTTCAGAAGACGTTGGCGCAGACCCTCCATCTTCCATGGCCAACAATGACACCAGGTGGTCATTACACGCCGCCCCAAGCCCCTGAAGGCAGTGATGTGTGCTCAACTTACTCCTTTTGCAAACGTTAGTCACAGCCTAGGTGACCCCCTCACTCATGGCCCAATGATTATAACACGTCCATCACGTCATGGGGTGTTGTAGCGATGAGAATTAATAGCCCCTGAGTCACTTATCAACCGTGCGAACTTCACATACATTTAATTTGTTTAATTTTATGGTTATATAGCAGTTGGTAGCCTGGCCTCGTATTACAGGTGGCCGGGGTGTTGCTTACTGGGGGTATTTTGTGGAATTCCACAATCACATCTGACCCATTTGGCTTCCGTTTTACGTTTGAGGTTAGGATTAGGGTACCGGTTAATGCTTTACGATTTTCGGGTTAGGGTTATGCCTTAAGGCTTAGGTTTTCGGATTACGGCTAGGGTTTGAGCGTACGATTGGGCTTTGGTATTACGGTTAGGTTTTTTCAGTTACGGCTATGTCTAAGGGCTACGGTTAGGTTTACGATTTGTGTTAGGATTAGGGTCAGGATTGCCGTTAAGGCTAACGGTTAATGTTTAAGGTTGAGGTTAGGGTTAAGTTCGTCGCCCGTTACGCGGTTGTTCCGCAGTAGCTGATGGATTTAAGCTTAGATATTCATATCAACATTCGACCACTGTCTAGGAGGGTCTTTTCTGAAGAGTTTGCGTCGGTAATTTAAGAAGAAGAAATAAAACTGAAGTTCGCACTCCAGCGAACATACGGAAAGTTTGGGGAGCCCACTGATGAACTGCGTGAGGCAGCGGCGCGAGATCGGCGAAACACGCGTGCCTGGGCTTTAAGCTAGTATGAGTTCTGTCAGTATCGCAAATAATTTCATAATCAGAAAAATGTTCGCTACTTTATAAAGAACTTTTATCTAATTTGGTTGACCCAAACAAACTGCATATTTGTTGAATTATCCTGATCCCGCTGCGTGGTTTATATATGTACAAGGTTGGGTTAACTTACACAAATCTTCACGGTAATGTCAATAACTTTTTACATTAAAAACCGACAATAAGTTATCATCTTGCTTCAGAATGCCAACCGAATCATATTTGATGGAACCCTTTTTCAGAAGATAAAATCCGCCGTTAAAAAAATTAGCAACCCCAGTTAGTTCTCCTAGAATTGACGCTAAATTCAGAGTTTCTTCGCAACTCTTGAATAAAAACAACGCCAGCCAAGTTAGACGTCTTACGCTCGTTTTCCTAGGAATACTAACATTTCCTGTCGGCTATGTGTGGTTTTCCTGATACGATGGCCTTTAAGCGGCACACTGACAACCCACATTACCTGTTCAGAAAAGGAGAAGGCTCGCTACTTCGAAAAAAGAGTCAGACAGTTTTCCACATCCGTGGGGGTTGACTTACTGCCGCTACATTACCCCTCTGCCCAGATAAGTAACTGTCCACTTAAAGGATGACTCATCAACCGCTTCATTGGATTCGTGGTTAGTCCAAAATGAACGCACTAAAACAACCCATTAATCGTGGTCATTCTGCCAAAGTTCCGATGTCCCTACGGCACTTTCTTTGGGAAGACGTTAAAAAACGTACTTTTGAGGAATCGGCAGAGTTTTCAAACGGAGGGTTTTTGCCTTAAAATGCGGGAAAAAATAAATATCCCAAAGATGCTTTAAGGTCAAACTTCTGGCTGCAAACATCGAGATGGCCTGTTTTTCTGTTTTCAAACAAACGCTAAGATGAGCCCGCCTGTGTGGGGAGGAATCAAGGAAAAACACATGTAGTTATTTGATCACGGAGGACATTCCGCAAGAGGGACATTGAATCCCCTTAAGAGAGAGAGTGTGTTTCCAGCCGACGTGACTTGCCTATTCTATGTCTGTGTCATTAAACGTTCTGTGGCAGACTGAAGTAATGATGAATAAGAAAATTAGCTAGGGGTCGATTACGTTGTCCTAGTCCCAAGTGTAAACGCGTAATGTGGGCATTACGAGTAAATTAAGTCGATGGAGAATGCTGGAAGGTTGCCAAAGCTAAAAGGGAAAAGGGCAACCTGATGTTTTGGTTGAGAGGCAAGGTTCATTTGAGGTTTTGGGTAAGTAACAGGTTGGAATTGAGTTAAGGGTTAGGGGTTGCGTCAAGGTTAAGAGTTCCGGTTAGAGTTAGGGTTTGGATTGCAGTTTAGGTTCACATTTTGTGTTAAGGTTTGGTTTAGGGATCGTATTAGGGTTAGAGTCTGGGTTACGGTTAAAGTTAGAGTTCGGGCTTGGCTAGGGTTAATGTTAGGGTTAGGGTTTGTGTCGCGGATAAGGATAGCATTAGGGTTAGGGTTAGTCTTAGTGTTAAGCTTAAGGTAAAAGTTGGGTTTATTATTTCGCTAGAGATTAGGTTTGCTTTTGAGATTACAGTCAGGTTTACCGTCAGATTTTTGGTATCGCTCCCTGGGACTTTTGCAGGGATACTAGGCTTCCTTCAATCTCGCGACAGATTTGTTCTACATTAGCTTGCCTTTTCCGTTACAGCCTCAGCTAATTTTTCCATTTACTGCTTCAACTTCCCCATTCGGCTTACTTTAAATTCAGTGCCCATATTACACTTGAGAAGAGGACAGTGTAACCGACCTTTTCCAAGAGTTGACATTCAATGAATCAATAGAAGAGAAGAGACGAGTCCCAGGAAAAAGTCTTGAAGAAGGAAACGCGATCGCCGGGACAAGAGCTTTATTGGCCTGACAAATACGATGCAAGTACTGAACTTCAACAGTAACCACCCAATCAGCCACAAACGCAGTTGTGTAAGGACGCTCTATCGGCGTGTCGAAACGCACTGCAGTGGGCAGGAATACAACATTGCCGAACAACAATACCCCCGACGGGTCTTCAAGGCCAATGGCTACCTGCGCAACTTCGTCGACCGGTGCATACGCAAAAGGGACGAAAGGCCTAACCGCACGGACAGCAAATCTTGGCGGGCACTTCCGTATGTCAAGAACGTTTCGGTAGCTGTCGGCCGCCCCCTCGCACCACTTGGAGTTGGAGTTGCACACAGACCGGAGGCAACCATCAGGCGTCTGGTCATGAAACCGAAAGACCAACCGCCACAGCAAGAAACGTCTGGAGTCGTTTATCGAATCTGGTGCAGATGCGGACAAAGCAACTACGTCGGAGAAACCGGAAGACAGCTTCGAACGAGAATGGCCGAACACGCGGCAGCGGTGCGCAGAAATGACGCCAGCTCTCAAGTCGCGGCTCATTCGACGAGGTCGGCCACACATTCAAAGTCGATGAGGCCGAAGTTCTCGCAAGAGGTGACAACCGCGTGAGCCGGGAGCTACTGGAATCATGGTTTACTGGCCTCCAGTCTATCAGCAAGTGCAACGATTTTCCCACTGCATACTCCGTGCTAAAACTTCGCCTAGGCGGAGTAACAAGCCATGCGGGGAGCGCAGAGTTGAACACTTTTCCCAACACCGGGGTCGGTGCGTCAGATGGTCGAGCAATCATCACGCCAACATCCAACGCACGTGATGAAATTGTAGCAATTATCGACTCGAATGTCGGTCATCAAGCAGTGATCACACCAAGTGCGACGATCCCGGATGAAGGGGGAAGCCGTGAATGTTCATAGGTATGCGGTAGCGTGGCTACTGCATCCTATAAATACCTCAGCTCCTTGTGCAGCAACCACCCGTTTCTGCTTCTTTGTCTCTGATGATGGATTGGAATAGGAATCCGAAACGTCAGGCTAATAAAGCTCTTGTCCCGGCGATCGTGTCTCTTTCTTCAAGATTCAATGAATCCTTTTGTGGCGCCTCTCCCAACCATCCCAGTAGCAGCAGGTCGGAGAAGTGAATCGATTTTCAGCATTTTTAAGTAAAGCACGGTCTCCTCGCTTATGTGGAGTCCCGAAAGTTTTCCCTTGAAATGCCTCGAGCACGGAAGCCCTAACATAGCCGTTTTCCGTCAGCAAAAATTCGAAGTGTAAGAAAATCGTCCCTTGCTTACAATAAAAGATAGAACTGTTGAAGGGAATCATTTGAAACCAATAGGATGCACGCTGATGTCCATAGTGCAATGTGTTTTGCATGATGTGGTTTTAGGTTCAGTATTGACTAAAAAGTTGGTGTTAACTCCGGGCATATTGGCGGGGTTTTCCGTGGTTATACTCGGGGAGCTAATCAGCCCAGGTGAATATGCACCACGACTTAGTTGTGCACATATCAGTGTAAATTAACCCCTAGGGCATGGATAGCAAGAAAAAATTTAATAACATTCGTAAACCATGGGAAGGCGTTCAGAGAGTAACAGTCGCAGTGGTATTATTACTCAGAAGAATGAGGTGCCACGGATAGAACAGAACGTTTATTGGCCTGACATATCGGATTCGTATTCGAACCAGTCATCAGAGACTGCCAGAGACCGGAGTGAACTTACCATTTCGTCGCTTTCGATGTGATTTCATTGAACCCAAAACTTTAGACCCGTAATTAGAACGCTGCCTGAGGACTGAAAAAAGCGTTTTAAGAATGATAGTCATCGGTCCTCGATTTAATAAAAAATAAGAATTGTTGTATACTATCAGACTTCGTATGGCAACATACGTTAATACGAGAAAAATACACTATTTCGTCCCTTACATTTCATCACTGTCGACCATAATCGATCGCCTGAGGTTTTCAATAATAAACCTGCTGCTTGTTTGTTCCACTAACCGTCCCTTCAATGACAGACTTCTAGAAGCTGGTCGGAAGATGCTTGTTTTAATTTCGAGAACTATGTTTGCTTAGATAACCCCTACTAAGGCTTGTCAAAACAGACTGTAAATTACTCATGTTTATCCCCCCTTATGCACAAGTGAAAAATATATTTCTTTTATCAAACTTCTCTACATTCGGCTTCGTACGGATCCCTAAAACTAGGGACAGATATTCGACCACAGCGATGACCATAGACCGAAAGAAGCATTCTTTAGATATTTTCGCTAAATTACTGATTTCTTGCTCCGTACGAGGGGAGTCTGCCAGCGAAATGCTAGAAAATCTTCTTTTGCGTTGGTCAGTCTCGTGAACGGCGCAGGTCGTAAATCTCATAAGTCAAGTAACCTCGTCACAAGATGAATGAAAAAGATGCTGTCTCATTAGACACTAGCTACTCATAACGTACTGACAGGTCAACCATCATGACCGAGTATATCTCTCGTGTACTGCCTAGAAGGGTGAGAATAGGGACCTGATTTATTGTCTAATTATAGTAGATTTGAGCTGCACCTACTGAAGTCTTTCTTCCTCCACCACCTGAGTCAGGAAGATCAGGGACAGGAGAGAGCATTGGTGGATGACACAGCATCTACATTATATGTGCTACTTCCTGAAATGTTAACCGAAATTCTGGAATGCGTGTCCGATTCGAAAAGATTACTTAAGCAGGGTTATAATAATTACCTCGCAGCATAGTTCAACAATAATTCAGATATTTCAGTATGCTAGCTTTCAAATGAGCTTATTTTCGGCCGCCTGCAAGAACTACACTCTCTAAAAATTGCCGACCTAAGTAGACTGATATTTTAGCATTGATTTTCGATACCCTTATAAATTCAAGTATATTTCATAGAAAACAGGCTTACGAATATTCATCCTTTTACTCATTTGGAAGAGAATTATATTTCCTCTGAAACTGATGCTTGAAGATGGAGTATACTTCGGTTTTAGAAAAACTTTTCCATTTCCTGAATAAAATTGAACTCGACCTGCCGTTACACTTGCAGTCAGGGTTGTTAAAACACCACCTTTGTATTTTCCGTGTAGGGGAAAAGATATATTTCTCTAGAGTATTACGAGGAGACCATATGGGGTCTCATTAAATTTAGCAGTTAAACCCCTCCTTCAAATATAAAATTTCACGAATACGTAATTTTCCACGAAACAGGCAACGAAGTGAATATTTTTATGCATGCTTGTTTATGGGATATGTTTGAATTTATAAGAACATCCAAAATATTTGAGGAATTTTATGCTAAATGTCGATTTGCAGGCGACCGCAAAAAAGCTCGTTCTTAAACTGGCGTCTCAAAGTAACTGAAATATCTCGAGATAATGCTGCTTAAAATTATCTTACCTAAGTAATTTTTTCAGGTGGAAAACGCATTTAAATGTAAGATGCTGTTTGGAAGCCCCACATGATGGACATAATACTTGAAGAAGAAGACACGATCGCCGGGACAAGTGCCTTATTAGCCTGACTTTCGGATTCCCGCTCTATCGGCGTGTCAAAACGCACTGCCCGATTACATTAACTCCGACGGTTCTTTAAAGCCAATGGCTACCTGCGCAACTTCGTCGACCGGTGCATACGCAAAAGGGACGAAAGGCCTAACCGCACGGACAGCAAATCTTGGCGGGCACTTCCGTATGCCAAGAAAGTTTCGGAAGCTGTCGGCCGCCTTCTCGCACCACTTGGAGTTGAAGTTGCACACAGACCGGAGGCAACCATTAGGCGCCAGTTAATGAAACCGAAAGACCCACTGCCACAGCAAGAAACGTCTGGAGTCGTTTATCGAATCTGGTGCAGGCGCGGACAAAGCAACTACGTTGGAGAAACCGGAAGACAACTCCAAACGCGAATGGACGAACACGCCACAGCAGTGCGGAGAATTGACGCTAGTTCTCAAGTTGCCGCTCATTCGACGGGTTCCAGCCACACATTCAAATTCGACGAGGCCGAAATTCTCGCAAGAGGTGACAACCGCGTGAGCCGTGAGCTTCTTGAGTCATGGTTTACTGTTCCGCTGTCTATTAACAAGTGCAATTATCTTCTCATTGCACACTCGGTGCTGAGACTTCGCCTAGGTGGCGTAATTTGCCGCGCGGGGAGCGCAGAGGTGAAAACTCTTCCCAACACTCGGGTCAGCGCGTGAGATGGTCGAGCAATCATCACATTAACATCCAACTCACGTGATGAAATTGCAGCAATTAACGACGCCAATTTCGGTCATTACGCCACGTGCAACGATCCCTGATGAAGGGGAGGGGGAGCCGTGAATATTCATAGGTATGCGGTAGCATGGCGACTGCATTCTATAAATACTGCAGCCGCAAATGCATGAACTACCCTTATCTTCTTTTGTCTCTGATGATGAATTCGAGCAGGAATCCGAAACGTCAGTCTAATAAAGCACTTGTCCCGGCGATCGTGTCTTTTTCTTCAAGCCTGCTTCCTGGGACTCGTCTCTTCGCTTTAATGGACACAATACTGTTTTGATTGGGGCTAGGGTTTATGGTTAGGGTTAGGGATTAGCGTAGCTATTTCCCAACCATTCAAAGCACAACCGCGCATTCCCTATAGCTTTTCTTTTGGCATACATATACATGACCTCGTCGTCTGTGCGTTCCCGGCTCCAGCTGCTGTCCCGTATTAGAGGTGACTGAGGTTTGTTAAACTCAGTTGGGGTCACAGAACCACATCCGAACCACTTAAGAATTTCGGTTAACATTTCCTGAGCTAGCCCATCTATTGTAGCCGTACTACCACGCTCTTGAACTACAACGTTCTTTCATAAGGATTTTACGCCAAAAAGGAAGACGGCTCAAATTCCATTTGTAGAGGCATGCGCCTGCAACTGGGTGTGATAACGCACCCCAAATGTGGTCATCTGTTATAAGTGTGCATCTCCAGTAACGCTTAGCGGACGTCGATCTAACCCCTGATGCTTGTCCAGCGCACCTACTGCAGGGCCCGTTTAAGGAGCAAAACCCCACTGGTTTGAGCACGGCTTCCAGGTTCTTCCAGAGTAGTGAATCTGGAACCCAATATTGACTACACCTCTTCCTTTTAAACCTTATCGTTAACGGCATGTTAAATACCTTGAAAGGGTGCCTACGTGGTCGGTCTCTTATTTCTGCACCGACAGAAGACTAAAAAGCATGCAAGAGAACACGCGTAATCATGCTACTAAGTTTTCACTTGACAGGAGATCGTTCTTGGTGCCACTGAAAACGTCACGAACCGATGACGGACGGCACGCCTGTGCCAGACATCTCTCCCTTTCGGACCTCTATCGGGGGTCCGTGGTCAACATCAGCTGTTCATACCCAACAAAATGCCAATTTGAGGGTATCTTTGGCCTGAGCGCCTGCAATGGCTAATAGCAGATGTAAATACCTATGCCTGATTGTAATTTGCATTATCTTCGACAATATTTTGCCGGATGTTTTCAGTGTCGAGGTCCTGTCAATCAGATTTTGAGTCTTCAACAGCAGGCGCACCCGGCAATCGAATTTAGCCTGGAAGCAAAACAGTCCGGATCCTCCCCTATCTGGATATGCCCTTGAGCAGAAGGCCTGAGGGTAGTATTCCATGTAGCGTCTATCTTAAGAAGACGTGGTCCGGGAAATATACCAGTTTTGGGAGTTTCGTACCGTTAAACATGAAGCGCGATGCAGTCCGTTGGTTGAAAAAAAAGAGAAAGGAGCATCTGCTCGACCGATTGCATGTAGGAAAGAATTAAGATTGTCGAAATTCTCTTTCGCCAGAACGATCCGTTCCCGATCCATTCATGACCGAGAGACCACCAAAGCCTCCGACGCTGAAGACAGAAAAGAAGAAGCTTTTCATCAGGATCCCGTTTCAAGGGGACGCGCCAAATGAACTTTTAAGAAGACGCCCAACTCAAGCTGTATCACAGACGAAGCAGCTGACACCCGTGTAATTTTCTCCACCAGTTCCATCCTATAGGTAGAGGGCAAGGAAAAACTGTCAGCCAAGACCACTTCTGCGTGTATTTATTCCTACACCTGCTCCTGTGGGACAGAATACATTGGCTGCAAGAGCCGACATTTGTCCAAAAGAATGAAAGAACATCTTCCAGCATGGCTAGCAAAGGGCCAAATAAAGAACGTTAACAGCTCTATCCTCGCGCACATGATAGACACAGATCACTGTGTAGATGCGGAACAGGCATTCCGAGTGATTTACAAGGTCCCGGCAAGCTATCCAAAACCACTTGGACGGCGTCTGTTGGCAGCTGCAGAGGCGGCTGCAATCAGGCTATACAAACCAGTTCTATGCGCACAAAAGAACTTCGTACAGGCCCCAGATTTACTATGGGTCAAAGCTACAATGCCAGCCGCCTGCGTATAGATACCCACCCCAATGCCATCATCCCATTCCCCCTCACATTGACGGTATTTCTGTTTTCACTTTAAACTGCCCCAGCTAGAGAATAACTTTTGCTTGCTCTTATTTTATTATTAATCATCTCAATAGCAATATAAATGTACAAGCCCGAAGAGAATTTATCGAACACTAACGTATGCTCGCCAAATTGTCTTTTGAGTTCTGAATATGTTTAGAGAGGTTAAAATGGCCGGGAAATTTGGCAAAGGGCATGTTAAAGCTTGCGGCCGCCATTTCAGTAGTAACTGCATTAGTATCATCCCCGGGTCGACTAATACTAATAATGATTGTCAGTAGATATTTTCTAGCAAACGGAAAATAGAGTAAGCTCTTTCACTGAATATCAATTTCGTCGGCACTTAATCGCCACCTCATCTCTTCATCAGTGATTTGACCGGGAAAAGGTAACAGTTTCAGTCATCAGGCTGTGGCCACGCGCTCCGATGTAGCGTTCCGTCTTTCACTCAGGCGCGCAACCTGCGCGCATTCGTGAGCGTAATTTACAGCCTGATTGGCTGCGTGGGCGGCCAATCGCGCACTTAGATTGGCCGCCCTGAGACTGATCAATTTACGCGCCAGATTTAATTATCTGCTTCGCGTTAAAACAGTCCCAGCGTTGTGTGCAGGCGACCGTCAGCTTCGTGGATACCGGTTACATGTAAAAAAAGACATGCGCTGTCTCTGGATTTTATGGTCTATGCTGACGTGGCTATCGGCCCTCCTCTGCACTGCTGGCTGCCTCCTGCCCTACTGGTTGAAGGGCTCCCTTGAGATCAGCCCTCGAGCCGAGGCTCCTGGAGTTAAACCGGCGGCGCCTTATAAAATTACAAGTCATTTGGGAATATTTCGTAGATGTGTCTACCCCGTTTACGCAACTAATCCCAAAGAGGACAATAACACGGAAGACGTGACGGGACCAATTACGTCTGCAGTTGATCTGTTAAACTCCTGTGGCCACTACTCTTTCCTAAACATTCCACACATGACCTGGAGGGTCGGATTGATTTGCCTTATTATCTCCTGCGTGATCCTCTTCTTCATCACGTTCTTCCTATTTGTGGCCGGCTTCAGGATCTACCTCCTTGCTCAGACGTCTGTGTTCAAGTGTTGCCAACTGGGTTTGCTCGTAGCCAGTAAGCATGCCATGTGCAGTTTCTTTCATTTGGATAAACCTGATTACATTTTTTATTTCCTGAGCAGGTTAAGAGACATTGGAAAAACATCTTGCTTGGAGCAAGAGCGCATAGCAAAATATCTAAATAATTTTCGGGCTTTTAAAACACCCTGGTCTTTAAGCAACCAACGTACGCAAATGTACATCTTCGGTTAGTAATCTTCAGGCCTGTACAATAAAATGCCTCGGGGTAGTGGGCGGGAGCTACAAAGTGCGAAAAACAACCAATGACAGGTGTGATGGGGCGGGGAAGGTTGAAGGGTGTCTAGACACGGCGGCGGGGCGGGGGAGAGGGGAAGCCTAATCTACTTCTAAGGTCAGGGGGGTGTCGGAGGAAGGCGTTTTTGTTTCGGCGCGTGGTGGCAGGATGGGGGTAGGAATGCGTGGCATTTGGTTTGGCCCGGGGTAACTGCGTGGCCCAAATGAACGCCGTAGGCGAACGTAGGGTTGGGTCGACTAACCGCATGGCCACCCTCCCCCCCGCATTCGCGTGCACAGGAATGCGCAGTCTCACTCACTGGAGGGGCCCGGTTGATGGCTACCTGGTGACTGCTCTCAACCAGGTGAGGCATGATTGCGCTGGAAATGAAATTCATCCTGCCTTATTTGAAAGCAGCAGAATGGCGCTCTCGCAGCCAGTTTGATGGGCGCCTAATCATTCGCACAATACAACCTGCCGTAGGGGGAACAGGTGAAGGCGTAGATGCACGTTTATGAGGTGTGGGAAGGCGTTCCACTTTTAATTTCGGGACGAAGAGAGGGTAAGCTTGAGAAAGCTACAGTGCGTGACCGATCTAAGGAAATGCTGACAGAAATTCTGCAATGCGTTCACGATTAGGATGGATTACTTAGGTGGGGTCGTACTACTGATTATTTTGCGATATAATCTTATAAAATTTCGGATTTGGCTTTTGAATGTACTGCTCTTCAATCACCCGTAGAAACCGTACTCGGCCAAAAATGACTACTTAACTAGCATGTATTTTTCACATTGCCTTTGATGGTCTTATAAATTCAGATATATTTTATAAGAAAAACATGGGCAAGAGTACTTTTTACCCGTTAGATATAGAATCACGCTGTCTTAATATTTTATGCCGAAGAAGGAGTATAAATAGGTTGTAAAAAAGTTTATAATTATGAGATTTTTTAAGACTGTGCCATGTTCATTCATACAGCAACGTACCTGTCCGTTTACCACTGCTTCTCATAAAATTTACAACATCATCCGAATTCATTGCGAAATTCTATAGACCACACATGGTATCTTTTAAAGTCATAAAAGAATATGTGATTTTCCTTACGCGGAACGCATGCAACTTGTAGGCTGGAAGCACTAGGCGCTAATTCAACGGCTGATCAGGCTCCAAATTATTCGGAACATGGAAAACTTTTAAAACCTAATTATACTCCTTTTTGAGCATATAATATAAAGACAACGTGATTTTCCACCAAACTGGTAAAAGAACGCTTATTTTGTACATTTTGTCTGCGAAATATATTTGACTTTATAAAACCATCGAAAATCGGTGTGAAAAATTATTGCTACTTAAGTAGTCAATTTTTGCCGAGTGGGTTTCTGCAGGAGGACGAAAAGAAATGCATTCAAAATCAGTCATCTTGCCGAGTCCGAAATATTATAGGATTATGCCGCAAGATAATCCGTATTACGACCCCACATAAGTAATCCATCCTAATCGAAAACGTATTTCAGAATTTTTGCCAACATTTCATGAGATCGGTCAATTACTATATTATTCACTTGGTCGGTGAGAGCGGCCACCCAAAAGTAGAGTTTAGGCAACATTATGGGAGTTGGCTAGGTAAGACCCCTTCATTTCAGCTGCCAGTACGTTCTTTTTTAGCGACCATCCTAAACATGTCGGCTGTTCAACTTACTGGGAAACCAGTACCACTCAGAGTATTCCGTAGGGAAGCGAATTCTTTTTCCAGCGTCTGCAGACAGCATATTCTCCTTCAATGGTTGGCTAGACAGCGGACTTAGATTTATTTATGACACAGGAGGATACATCTTAGGCATCCCCTTCCGACGTTTTATTTCCCCAGTAATATTCCGCGAGCTGTTCTCCCAGGCGTTCTGATCAGCATAAAGATCGGATCTTACCTCCTAGACGTACCTGCAGTAGGCAGGCTCCAACCTATCTCCCAACCCCAACCGCTAGCATTCAACCCCCAATCTTAAGTTCTAACCCCTAACAGCTACGGCTACGAAATAAAATCTTGACAGCATATAGTCCAGAAAAAAAGGAATTCCACCCAATTATTTTCGAAAGTGGGCTAACCTCATCAGAAATCTCATCCGCTATTAAGGAAATATCGGCACCTCAAGAACCATGTGAATTACAGCGCAATATATATGTGCTAAATCATGAAATATTAACCAAAATTCTTAAATGCCTTTTCGGCTCTAAGAGATTATTTAGATAGGGTTGTCACATTGATCACCGTCATTCTCAAGATGTTTCGGTTAATTCGGGTTGTTAGCCTTAAAACTACAATCTGCAAAAATGATCGCTTATTGATTTTCATTACCCTCATAAATTCAAACGTATCTCATGGAAAACATGTATCGAAACATTTTCTCTTTTACTCTTTTGGCAAAAAACTTCGTCTCCTTTAAATTATATGTTTGAGCGAGGGGTATAAGTCGATTTCAAAAAAGACGTCTCCAATCCCCATATCCTTTTGAACCCGATCTGCCGTTTCGCTTGCATTCAAGGTTTTTAAACTACAAACTGGATATTTTCCGTGTAAAGAAAACCATGCATTTCATTATGACACAAAGGCGGACTAAATGGAGTTAATAAAATTCGGCAGTGGATTTGAGTCGCAATGTAAATCTTACAAACAACATTACTAAATGCGAATATACGAGGTTTAATGAACGGGTACTGCACGGCCTTAAAACTCGTTAATATGACAAACGTCTTAAAACCTGAATTACATCCTCCTCACAGATATAAAATTTAAAGAAGTCGTAATTTTCTACCAAATGAGTAAGGGAGTAAATATTTATGCATGTTTTCTACGTTTTCTACGGACGTAAAAGGGGCTTTGATATTTCCCATGATCGAAAACGGTTTAATAATACTTGTTTTGCTTAATTTTACCCGAATCCCACTTGCCAATAAATAGCAGTTTTGTAGAATCCGAAGTGTGTAACGAGGAAGTACTACCTCACCTGAACCCGTCGCCAGAGACAGTCGCAGATAAGGGTGCTGGAGGCACATGGGGTGCGGTATTTATGCAGCGCAGTTGCCATGCCATGTCGGATGCGTCCACATCCATTGCTAAGGCTCGTATCTGATGTGACGACTGCTTCTTAATCGTAAATTTTAATTGCAATAGTGGATTCTTGGTGTGGTAAATACTCCGCTATGTGGCTTGTTGAGACTGGAATTGTCGATTACCCGCGCCACCTCCGCAGGGGCAGTCCATGTGATTGTCGCCTCTTGCGAGAATTTCAGCCCCATCACATTTAAAGGGTGCGGCCGAGTTCCTTGGGATGGATCGCGACCAGGGAGCTAGCGTCATTCGTTGGCACTTCTGCTGCGCGCTCTGTCATTCGCGTCCAAAGTAATCTCCTAGTTTCTTCTGCGCAATTGATTTGTCCGCAAATTCACCAGGTTCACTCAATGACCCTTGATATGGTAGGGGGGGGGGGGCGCTCACCAATTGCATAACGTAACTCCTTTCTTTCGTTGTGCCTTTGGGATCTCTCCCTCGAGACTCTAGGTGGTTCCTGCCATGGCATTAGGTCTGTCGCCCACTTGATATGGCATTTTATTATTGCTTCTAGTCTGTGTGAAACTCCAACTCCAGGCAGCTAACGGCTTCCCAGATGTTCTTCACGTACTGTAGCGCTCGCCAAAATTTTGGGCCGGCCGGGTTAAGTCTCTTTTCTTGTTCGCGCACGTACCAGTTGACGAATTTTTACGAGCAACCATTCATTCTGAGCAACTTTCAAAGATGATGATTTCGGGTGAGTTTCTGCTAAGAAGGAAGGCGATGAGCGTTTTTTTACATTCTAAACCAGCGTCTGCGACTCCGGAGGACAGGTGCTTTGTACGGTTTACCACACTCCGCTGGACCTTTCCAATCATATTTGGTAGCTAGTTCCATGCTAACTGGGGACATTTTGCGCGATCACCATACTCGTTTCTTTGCTATAGACCGTTTTTCTGGATAGATTGACGTTGAAAACAACCATTGGCCAACAGGACTACTCAGACTTGCAAGCCCATTAGGTGTAGCATTCATGATTTTGTCCATCCCAAGATACGGGAAGCTATTCTTCATTCATTGACGATCCTGCACGCCTCTTGCCCATCCAACTTTAGAAACAAATACATGCAGTCCTTAACGCGGTATTAATGTTCACAGATGAACGCTGAGTGCAAGGTAGACACTAAATGCCCTAACGTAGCTTGAAACTCTGGGGTTGTAAACGCCGTGGGCGTCTGCTTAATGAGGAGCAACCGGTAAACTTACACATTGAGGGAAAATCTGCAAGAGTTCTCCGAATTCATTGGTTTATTTACCACCTTCTGCCTAAAATTTCATTCATATTTGATGAAAACTCATATATATATATAAGCAATCAGGAGCATTGTAAGCACAGGGATGTCTCTTTAGAAAACTCGGCCAATCACAATCTTTTAAATTACGAATACGTAGCAGAACTGCCAATGGCATGCCGAGCTAGTCAGTCACGAGGTGATCGATTTTTCCTTCTTTCGCTGCCTCGACATTTTGATGGACTAACCTGCTGCGGGCTTTATGAGTCATCATCACTATGGTGGGTGGGTAAGTCTCTGCGGGGTTGTTCGGTCTGGCGGCTCCTTTTCTCCATCGCCGCCGGGCCGTTTCTGCAGGGTTTTCAGAAGTTCTGTGTGGTCATTCTGTCCTGGTTTTTTATACATAATTAGGCAGGACTTTGTAAGCTGTTGGAAGGTCAAGAGGCCCGTTGTCGGAGATGGCATGTGAATCTCACGCCTTGTATACTATTTGTACTGCGTAAGATGGTCAATCCTTGAAAGTCAGGGGCTTGGACAGTTTTACCAATGTGCGCTGCGGGCAGAGAATTTTGCTCAAGCGTTTGGGGTGCCATTAAGAGCTCGTACAGGCAGTTCTGCAAACTTTACTCGGTTTCTCCAACTCAGTTGCAGTACCCATCATTGAAAATGGTTTTGTTGTCACCTCCGCGGTTTCATTGGGTGGACGCGCTTCCTTAGGTCTCACCAAACAGCGGCAAAATGTTTCTTTGCTTAAAATGTCAGTTTTAACACCCACAATCTAGTTAACGGCTCTGTAGACTTCAGTTAGCTGATCCTTTGACCGTTGTTTGTTTAGCTGGCCCATGATTTGTTTAATAAAATGACTCAAGTTATTTTTAGCTCCGGAGAAGTTATGAAGGCGTAATCGTTCAGCTATTTTGCCTGCTGAAGTGCTCCTGGCAAGACTTGATCGACCTACAGTAGATGTGGTAACTCAAGAAATGTTAACTGAAATTAGGAAACACGTTTTCGACTAGAAAAAGATTACCTAAGTAGGGTTGTGACATTTATCATCGTCTAGCAGGATTCCATAATGATTCATTTGCAGATAGATAACATGACTACATAGGTAGCATGATTTTTTCCCGTTGATTTTTAGTGTCCTTATTAATTCAAATATATTGTACAAAAAACATGCATACAAATTTCTGTTCTTTTAATCCTTTGGTTGAAAGTTACACATTCTTCAAATCCTATGCTTGAAGGAAGAACATAATTCAGTTTTTAAAAGTTACTAATCATGAGATTTTTAGACCGTGAAATGCCCGCTCACAAAATCTCCCACATCTGCATTTACTAATGTTGCTAGTGAAGTTTACAACACATTCAAATCAAATGACAAATTTAACGAACCCCTATACAGTATCCTATTAATACCGTAGATAAGTATATGGTTTTCTGTTCGCGGAAAATATGAAGCTTGCAGTTTGAAACCCTGACTACAAGTGTAACGGCATGTCGGTTGCAAAATTATTCGGGAATGGTAATAGCTTTTTTAAAAAAAACCAAACTATGGCCTTTCTTCAAGCATTAAATTTACAAACGTAATTTTCTACCAAATAAGTATACAATCGATATCTTTATCCATGTTTGTTATGAGATATATTTGAATTTATAAGGACATCAAAAATTGATGGGAAAAATTCATGCAAATCGGGCAGCCATTTTTACAGGGTTTCTTTTTCGTAGGCTGTCGGAAAAAAGTTTATTCGAAAGTAGGTAGCTTGAAATAACTGAGGTACCATGGATTATGCTGTGCGATAATAAATATTGCAATCCTACATATGTAGACTTTTCAAGTCCACAACGCATTTCAGAATTTCGGCTGACACTTCAGGAGTTAGCACAGGTATTGTAAATGCGAGGTAAATCAACGCATGGATTGCGATGGATAATGCTGGATTCTGATTCTAAATGCGTATGATTTGCTGCGCAGTGTGATCAGCCTTCAGCCTGTGACGCGGATGCCTGAGCCGCCGAGGGTGGCTTCAGTGATATAGGGGAATCCTCCCGTGCGCATAAGTTTGATTTGTCCCTGCTATCTACCGTCCAACTACGGCGCCATCGTAGACATCCAGTTGTGAGAACTTGCTGGTGACTGCTCTCTGTTTCTGTGACGACAACAAGCGCCGTACATGCCTGCTTTCCGGGAGCGAGTGTGTGCTGCCCGCGCGGCATCCCCACAAAGCTCCTGTTGTACACTAATGCGTTCTTACAATAAAAGACCGAGAATTTATGTCACCTACGTGGTCTTCGTGATTGTCTCACATTCGCGGTACGTTCAATACCCTTAAACCTGCGTGGACAAGATGAGCGAAGACAGTTGGCCAGGCTGTGCTAACATAAAATTGCCTTTTAATGGGGAAGACCATTACTGTTTGTGGAGAGGCAGATTTTTGAGCAAAATTATACCATCGGTTAGTCAATGGTCAGGCAGAACGCTATCGGGACTATGCGCGTCAAAGACTGGTCGTGTAGTTCACAAACAAAGGCCCCGACCAAGCCACTGCACGCCAAAGAGACAGGCAATCTGACTGAACGACGCAAACCTGATCCGCGTCTGATGCATCCTAATACGATCGATACGGCTGTACACAGCGGCATAGCGAGAGAGAAGAAATGATTGGTTAGTTCCGAATGTAAGCTGCTGATAGTGTTGATTCCTCCACTATTTTAATGAGTGACTGATGGCTCACCCCGAAGTTCTAGTCTACTAACTGACATTTTGTTTTTTTTTCAAAATTAAGAGATAAAGATGCCGGACCGCGAAAGGTCGCATCGGTTTGTATTCATCCGAACTTAAACATTTATTTAGAGACAATTAACTATTGAAAAATATAAAAATATGCGCGCGTCGCCGGGTTTACCATGAGAGCTAATGGGGTTATTCGTGAAAAAGATTGCAAAGAGAAAAGGCTTCTTGATCATGATTGACCAATCACAATGATCCATTTGGAGAAAAGGGCGCCAGGGGTCCCGCAAAAATTTAGATATGAAAAGGCGGAAAACTGGCCCTAGATTCCAATTTCACAAATTTTGGACATTAAATGGTGGCCTCGATGTGTGGGCCGTACACTTCGTTGCGTATATTTAGGAGGTCTGAGAGCTGGCAAAATTTAACCTCATCAGTTTTTGCCGCAGTAAGAAACTACCAACTGCTGTATTACTCAGGGCAAAAATAATAACATAGTAAAATGACCATCAGATAATCCATCCGATGCGTCTACCTGCATTTTTGGATTTACTACTTTCTTTCTCTTTTTGGCGATTGGATAACAAGGCCCAAATAGTCGATATAGGCTACAGTAAAGAAATAGGATAGTCTCTATGGGTAAACACAGCACTAGTTACTTATTTTCATCATTTTGGATTGCTAGCTGATATTAACTAGGGAAACCATTTAGCATGCGTCATTACCCTGACTGAGTTCATCTCATTTACTTGGATTTGTTGGTGCTGTATTCAGAAGGCGATACTTTTGTAAATGAGCATACTTAGAATGGACCATACGCGATTTTTTGATCTCCACTGTCTTATGCGGCGTTGGATATCTGCGGTCGTAGACCTGTTGCCCTTCTTATGCAAGCTGAACACATAAGATTCTCAGAGTCCTAAACACGAACTTGATGCGGCTCACACAAATTAATGCGAGAGTTTGTAGTAAGAATTCTCGCGCTTCTATAACGTGATACGTAAAGACTTTAGGTGATGAAACGAAGGTGTGCTTCGCTGGTTTGTGTTTTGAATTGACCGGTTCTACTATAACGGAACGGGAGGAACTCTGGTTATTTGAGCAGCAACACGATCATATCCAGTCGCCTCCGATGTTCCAGAAGAATGATTGTGGTAGCCTCAAAACCAAAAATTTATGGAGAGCGACAAATACAATGCAAGTGCTAAACTTCGACAGCAACCGCCCGATCGGTCGCAAAAGCAGTTGCATAAGCGCGCTATACCGGTGGGTTTTGACGCATTACTGTGAAACGGAATGCAATGTTGCTGAATCACAACATCTTTGACGGATACTGAGAGCTAATGGCTATCCGCGTAACTTTGTCGACCAGTGCATACGTAAACGACACTAGGGACCAAATATAACCGGCCCTAAAATTTGGCTAGGTCTTCCATATGTGAAGGACGTCTGGAAAGCCAATTTAGAATTGTGGTTGTACATACCGTCAGTGACCGATCTCAGGAAAGGTTGCCCAAAAATTCTGGAATGTGTTTCCGATTAGGAAGAATTACTTAGGTGGGGTCTTAATAATGATTATCTTGCGGCCTAATCCTATAATATTTCGGACTCGGCAGGATGTCGGCTTTAGAAGGCATTTCTTTTCGCCTTCCTACAGAAACCCCACTTGGCAAAAATTGGCTACTTATTTAGCAATAATTTTCCACATTTATTTTGATGGTCCTTTAAATTCGTATATATTTCGCAGACAGCATGTACAAAAATATGCTTTCTTTTATTCCTTCGATAGAGAATCACGTTATGTTTATCTTTTTTGCTCAAATAAGAAGTATAATTAGGTTTTAAAAAGTTTTCTACTTTCGAATAATTTGGAGCCTTACCAGCCGTTGCATTGGCGTCTAGTGCTTCCAGTCTACAAGGTGCGTGCGTTCCGCTTAAGGAAAATTACATATTCTTTTATGATTTTAAAAATCCACCATATGTGGTCTATAGAATTTTGCAATGAATTCACAAAACGTTGTACATTTTATGAGGAGCAGTTGTAAACGGCCAGGTACGATGCTGTATGAATGGACATTGCACATCTTCATAATGATATACTTTTTAAAACCTAATTATACTCCTTCCTTGCCGTAAAATATTACGATAACGTCATTCTTTATCTAACGAGCAAAAGATAAAATATTCTTTTTCGTATGTTTTATAAAATAAATTCAAATTTGCAACACCATCGAAAATCAGTGGGAAAATACATGCTACTTAAGAAGTCATTTTTACCGAGTACGGCTTCTACAGGCGATTGAAAGACAATGTATTCAAAAACCGACAACCCGCCAATTCCGAAACATTATATGAGTATACCGCAAGATATTCTGTATGACGACCCCACCTAAGTAATCCTTCGTAATCGAAGACGCATTTGAGAATTCTGGCCAGCATTTCCTGAAATCGGTCACTCACTGTAGGTCGACAACAACTATCAGAGCCAAAAGAGGCACTGCCACGGCAGGAAACGTCCGGAATTTCGAACAGAGCGACTACTTCGGGGCGCGGATGGACGATCACGTAACATAGGTGATGAGAAAAAACTGGATCCAGCCATATTTCGAAATTCCAAAGGGCCGAATTCCTCACGGGGTATAACAACCGTGTGAACCGCGAGCTGCCCAGTTATGGTTTTCAGTCCCGCGATCCATATTCAGTATTGAGACATTCCCTGGGCTGCGGAGTCAGTCACGTGGGGCTGGCGCGAGCGAGCAGCAATGGCAGTGACAGCGGGCTAGATGGCGGGCAATCATCCCGCCGACATTCAACATGTGTGATGAAATTGCGGAAATTAACGAGATGGACGCGGACTGACAAGTCATCATCGCATCGATTATGACTCCC
This sequence comes from Spirometra erinaceieuropaei, assembly GCA_902702965.1. Taxonomy (NCBI): domain Eukaryota; kingdom Metazoa; phylum Platyhelminthes; class Cestoda; order Diphyllobothriidea; family Diphyllobothriidae; genus Spirometra; species Spirometra erinaceieuropaei. Next base: position 295,332 of record CACRXP010000044.1, on the reverse strand, counting down.
ACAGGTGATCACGAGAGCTGTTAATTGTAGTACATCTGTGGTCCCACGGCGGCTGCGTACTATAAATACTGTGCTTTTTGAACCTCCACTACCCTTGTCTGCGACTGACTCTGATGATAGGTCCGTGTAAGCATCCGATACATCAAGCAAATAAACTTCTTATCCCAGTGGTCGCACCTCCTCCTTCTTCTTCTGAACTGCCCCTTCCTACTCACCTGTTCGCTGCTATCGACGATGATTTTCTTATCTCGGCAAAGACATGACACTCGGTTCTGAGGCCCACCTTAACGGCGTTTCGCAAAACTCTGTCCTAGTTCGCTCTTCCTGAACAGCGCAAAAGAAAAGAAGAGGCAGTTATACTCTACTGAAAACCGCAAAAGTAGCTTCTACGGGACCAGCGACAAAGATCTCTCTATCATTTATTCATGCAGAGGTCACATCGAAAGTGCGTCCGGCATCTAAAGCCAAAAAAACCGCTCCGGAACACCCGTTCAATTATTCACTGGGAATTAAGTTAAAAAACTCAGGTCATTCAACATCAAAGGGTTAGGTGTTGTCAGCATAGCAACCGCAGATAAACGGTCTGGTAGGTCTACCAGTCTAACATATTGACTAGGTAAAGCCTGATTTCTTTACTCGTAAACGTCATTCAAACTGAAACGTTGAGGGTCAATAAAATTATTGACTCAGTCATAACAGATGAACGTAGTTGGCCGTAGACGTAGACTTCCTCTATCAAGCTTATTGACCTAGGGTCGCAGGCAGAATACATGAAAAGTTCGCAAACACAGTAGGTGGACTAACTCATGAAATGTCAACCGAAATTCCGAAATGCGTTTTCGTTTCGAAAAAAATTAATTGAGTGGGGTTGTAAAACTAATCAGCCTGCAACCTAATTCTATAATATTTCAGTCAACTCAGGATTCCGGCTTTCGAATTATGTTTCTTCCTGCTGCGTGCTTAAACTGCATTCTGGAAAAAATGACTACTTATGTAGCATGAATGTTTCTCATTGCTTTCGATGCCCCTAAAAGTCCGGTTATATTTCATGGAAAGCGTGCATAAAGATATTCATTATTTGCTTATTCGATACAAAAATTGCGTCTTCTTCCAAGCTTATACTCGGTGGAGGGACATAATTCTAATTGTTGGACATTCATATACTGTAATATGGCCATTCATAAACCGTCATGTCTGTGCATTTACCAATTGGGCTCGCGAAAGTAACAATATGGATCAAATCCACTGCTAAATTTTAAGAATTCTATATGGTACCCCTTTATTACCGTAGAGAAATCAATGGTTATCCTTACGCGGAAGATGTACGGCTTGTGGTTTCGAAACCCAGAATCCAAGTTCGACGGCAACTCGGGTTCAAAATTATTCGCGAATTGGAAAAGCTTTTGAAAACCGAATTATGCCCTTCCTTCGATTGTGAGATTGGGGGAAGACGTAATTGTTAACCGAATGAACAAAAGAATGAATATTTTACGCATGTTTTCTAGGAAATATAATTGGACTTTTAGGGGCATCGAAAATAAATGAAAAAATCATGCTTATTAAGTAGTTATTTTTCACTGCGTGGAGTTTTTGCATGCAGCCGAAGGAAAGTTCATTCAAAAGCCGGTATCCTGTGGTAACTTAAATATTATAGAATTATGCTGCAGGCCGATTGGTTTTACAACCCTACTTAATTAATCTTTTCGAAACGAAAACGCATTTCGGAATTTCGGTTGACATTACATGATTTAGCCCACCTGCTGTACAAGACGATCGACCGTATTGACTAGCACATTACACGCTGGCTGCATCGCCAGGCTCCACCTCATCCGGTTAGCCCATCTGCACACCTTTACTGATATAAAATCTAGCGGCATGGCAAATATTTGAATTTTTATTTCCACAAACACAGCTTGACGAAATAGAGAGATAAGACTTCTTGGCACTAAAATGTCCCCCCAAAGTGGGAATTTCTCACAGATGGCCGAAGAAAATACATTCGACATATCAGTCTTTATCTATGTAGTTTAATTTACAAAAGCAGTAAAATATCCTCTGAAGTTTAAGGAAACGTTGTGAGTCTTTATGTGGAAAACATCGCCCAGACAAGAGGTAAACGCATTTTTTTACCAACAATGAAATCATTAAGAAAAGCTAGAAACAGTTGCAGTGTCGAGTCCGTCTGAAGGCCTGCTAACCGTTCAACTAAGAAGATTTGTCGACGCCTTAATTAGTAAAGTTTTAATTAATAAAAAACGGAGTTATGAGATGTTTCTGGATGGCGATTACCGCAGTGTTTACTTTATCGGACCGGTGTCTGTTTGAGCCAGTGATGAATATTCAAATATGCATCTAAATGAGCTGCATGGGTGTTGTGTCATTACGCTTGCAGTATCCTGACTGCCGTTCTCACAGTGCAACTGCCGGTCCATATGGGGAATTTTTGAAATCTCTAACTGTTCGTAATTTTCGTATTGGAAACGACGTCTGTGACCTGGATAAATAAACCTACAAACATTACAGAAAAACAGTTTACCTTAACGCCGGCTAACCTGTTAACGCCGTGCTGTATTACAGTAAGAGGTACAGAAAGGAGTAAAATGAAATTTAGATGCTAACCTAAAGTCGATAACTGGCCAGAAAATTACGCCAAAAATATAAGAATCTGTTGCAGTACCTGTGTGTCGGCTCACATCATGCCGTAGTTGATAGACTAATTGGAAAGACGGCCCTAAGTAAATAGTTTCTCCATTGTTCGCGAGTCCTTCATTTTTTCAGGCTGAAAATTTTTTCAACATTCCTCTGATTCTCACACAATACATCAACCAGCTTACACCAGTTCTGCAATAACCCTGATGCCTAGAAGTCACCTACGATTTCAGCAACAATTATGGAAACAAAAACAGTAAATTCATTTTTGCATACAGGATTTAGAAAAAATAAGTCATCCTGTTATGCACTGGGCTTTGGCGCCAGCTATTTTTTATCTGACTTTATTTTGTCTAAGAAGAACCATAGGTCATGAATAATGTTGCAGTGTTGCCCTGCGAAGTTGACCTTTAAAGTAGTCAAGCTATTAATTACCACCTACTGAGGGTAGATCGGAAGGCATACTTATTCCAATAGCTGCGTTTAGAGGTGGCTGGATTACGCATTGGCGCCTAGAATTACCATCATAAACTCCAACAGGGCATGAAAAAGTACATTTTTTGAATAGGCCAAGTGAATACATAAAGTGTGCAGGATTTTCAATTGCCCAAAATTGATTGTCTCCACTTTTCTCATCACCTTCCATAAGCTAGGCCACATACTGCATGCTGGATTCGTCTGTTGACCTCGATAATTAACCATTGTTCCACTTTCCTGAGGCGCAATGGGTAGCCGAGTTTTCGGTGTTGGAGTTGCAACACAAACTATGTTGTTCGGGAAGAAAGTTTGCTGTGAATTTAACTACTTCGGAAGCATTGTACAGGCGTATCTGACCCAGTCCAATCAGTTGGACACCGTACAAACAGCTAATGGTAGGCATTTTAATCCCGTCTGTCGAATTGCATCCTGTGCCATGATTGGTCTCTGTCAGTTTTGAAGAAGGAGACACGATCGCTGGAACAAGAGCTTTACTCGCCGGACGTTTCGGATTTCTGCTCGAACCCATCATCAGATGCAAAAAGCAGATACGGGTGGTTCGTGTATAAGGGGCTGCAGTATGTATAGGATGCAGTCGCCATGCTACCGTATACCTATGAACATTCACGTCTCCCACTCTCACCAGGGATCGTTACACTTGGTGCGATGACTGTTCGATGGCCGAAATTCGCGTCGTTAATTGCTGCAACTTCATCACATGTGTTAGATGTTGGTGTGATGATTTTTCGACCGTCTAAACCACCGACCCTAAAGTTGGGAAAATTGTTCACTTGTGCGCTCACCGCGTAGCTAATTACTTCGCCTAGGCGAAGTCTCAGCACGGAGTATGGAAGGGGAAGTTGATTTCACTTGTTAATCGACTAGGGGCTAGTAAACCATGATTCAAGTAGCTCCCGGCTCACGCGGTTGTCACCTCTTGCGAGAATTTCGGCCACACATTCAAATTCGTGTCTCCTTCTTCAAGACTACTTCCTGGGACTCGTCTCCTAGCTTCTATTGGCCCTGTCAGTTTGCTGTGTAGGGATTCAGAAATTATGATCATTTGACATCTCACGCGCCTTCATCGTAAGATGATCCCGCTGAAAAATCGGGACCGTTACGCTGGGAGAAGAAAGCCGTTGCTCTTAGAAACAACGCTCCACTGAGAAGAGCATGCAACTTGACTTACCATTTTTATTGCCCTTTACGTTCTAGGCACGCCGTATATCTGCCGTTAGTTGATGCTCCACATTTCCCAGACAAATGACACAGCATGGGAAACCTCTCATTAGCTGGCCACATGCTGCTAAATACTTAAAATCGGTTACGTTTCCACACGACACCTTTAACTTTTTGCCCTGTAATACGTGCCTACTAAAATGCGTAAATGGCTGCCGCTACAGTTTTATCATTTGTCATCAGTTTCCATTAGCGCGAAAAAGTTTGACTGCCAAGGTCGGCAAGCGCACCCAAATTAATCTTAGTTGCCTCTGCGATTTCAGCTCGAAACGAGGTGACTGAAAGTATCACAGTGGTTCTAGTCATACTGTGTGGGATTGTGCATCCCCCTTTAAAATAATTCGTCCACGCATAATGGGATATGGCGTTTCCAATATGCATGTGTAGTTTGCTTGATAATTTGAGATACTATTTATGTGCCTTGTTTGAATTCGTTTTTTTCAAACGAAATCTTATCTTCCAGAACAAGCGCTAATGCGTTAATATGCTCGATCAATCAGTGAAACTAATGCTTCGTGTATATGCATTTGCGATGCTTGAGCTCTTTAGTAGAAGACACGGATTTAAACCAGTGCGGTTCACTGGAAGAGTCTCTGCCAACTTGAAACCTGATTTTCTGTCTTGTGTTAATCTAGTTAGTTACCATGTTAACGACTGTGTCATCTCTAGATAATTCGACACATTTTATTCTTCGGAAGTAATTATCTGCAAAGCTGCCTGATTTTATGCAGTGTGCGACCGATCTCGTGAAATGTTGGTCGAAGTTCTAAAATGCATTTTCGATTAGGAACGACTATTTAGATGCGGTTGTAACATTGATTATGGTGCGGTATGATCCTATACATACAGCATCGCACATGCGCGTTTACCAATGCACCTCATGAAATGTTCGACGCAGTCGCATCCACTTTAAAATTATATGAACGGTTTATGATATCTCCCTAATGACATAGAGCAGAAAGCATGCAACTTGTAAACTAAAATCGCTAAACGCTAAGAAAACCACTGATCAGGCCCAAAATTATTCGAGAATTGTGAAACTTTCACGAAACCTAAATATACCCTTCATTTGAGCATTAACTATAAAGACTACATGATTCTCTGCCAGATTAATAAAAGAAAACATACTTTTGAACATGTTTTCGATAAAATATATTTGAATTTATAAGATCAACAAAAGTCAATGTAAAAAATGCATCTTTAATACGTAGTCACTTTTGCCAAGTGTGATTTCTGCGGGAGGACGAATAGAAGTAAATTCAAAAGCCGATATCTCATCAAGTCCGATACTTAGTGTTACAATCCCAAGTAAGTAATGCTTCCTAATCGAAAACGCATTTCATAATTTCGGCCAACATTACATGAGATCAGTCACGCACGGCAAATGAAATATTTATATTTTCGTGGAAATTGTGACATCCTAATGTCTAGGCGATTGTCCTACTATAGTCTGCTTACTCAAATGTGTTTATTATGACCGGAACAGCAGTTAACACGAAGAAGATTTGGGAATACAGACTTTAACTAACTGACACTTAATTTTTGCCTTTTGCCTAGTCAAACAAATTATACCGTTATTCTCGGACCTCCAAATTTTAGGTTAACAATAATTCATTGCTCTACCGCATATGAAACGTCTTGGCCCAGACAAATGTCCTTTGAGCGCCCGAGACAGTGACGACCACTGTGTGGCGTATGCACGTTTACCATTGCACCTAATTAAATGTACAACATAGTCCGCATCCACGGCAAAATTATATGAACCCTATATGGTATCTTCCTAATGACATAAAGCAATATATGATTTTCCGTACGCTGAAAGCATGCTAATTGTAGACTGAAATTGCTAAACGCTAGTACAACGGGTGATCAGGCTCAAAGTTATTCGGGAATTGAGAAACTTTCTCGAAACCTAAATACACTCATCTTCCGGGTATAACATATAAAGATAACATGAGTATCTACTAAACGAGTTCAAGAAAGCCTATTTTTTAAATGTTTTCTATAAAATATATTTGAATTTATAAGACCTACGAAAATTAATGTGACAAATATATACTAGGTAAGTAGTCACTTTTAAGCGAGTACGGTTTTTGCAGGAGAACGAAAAGGAGTGCATACAAAAGCCGACATCCCGGCAAGTCTAAAATATTATAGGATCATGTCCTACGATAATCAACCCCACCTAAGTGGTCCTTCCTAATCGAAAACGCATTTCATAATTCCGGCCAACATTTAATGTGATTGGTCACTCACGGTGAATGAAATATTTGTATTTTTGTGGGAATTGGGACATTTTCATATCTAAGCGATTATCCTACTAAGGGCCGCTTACTCAAATGGGTTTATTTTGTCCGCCACAGTAGTCAAGAAGAATACGGTTAGGGAATACAGACTTTGACAAACTGACACTTTATTTTTGGGTTTTGTTTGAGCCAAACAAATTACAGCGTTATTCTCAGACCTCCAATTTTTAGGTTAAAAATGATTCATTGCTCTACCGCATATAAAACGTCTTGGCCCAGACAAATGTCCTTTGAGCGCCCGAAACAGTGACGACCACTGTGTGGCTGTCATGCATTTGAACAGATTTTGCGGCACTTTTTATGCGGCCTAGTTTTTGCTGAATAGAGATTCGGAGACGGCCCTGTGTGACCATTGTGTTACACATTAACAAATTCAGTCAGGCAGTCTTTTCGCTTGCAACCCGAAAAGTGTTGATACTAGACATAGCGTTTGCGGAGACGGTAAAATGTTTTAATTTTCTGATTTTTAGTCTAGATAGGGCTGAAGAAAATAGGCGTTTTGATAAAAGGTCGCCTAGCGTAAGGGTGACTTTCAAAAAACGAACTATGGCACTGGGTAAAACTTTCATAATTTGGCCAGATATGGGGGTTTTATTAAACCAGAACCAAAGTATCTATTTTCTAAGCCACTTGAGAACAACCAAAATAACCGGAGCTTGAAGCACAGATATTTGGAGAACAGCCTCTTTCATCATCAACTGATTGCATCTCCTAGTCATATCTTCATTTCTCAGTCGATGACCGGCCTCTCGATGGATGATGATGTAGTTGATGTGACGTCCCTGCTTAAGAAATCTGGCAAAATTACCTTCGCCTAAGTAGAGAACAGTAGTGCAGCAAAACAATTGCTTAAAATATTTGCAATGCTAACATGCTCAACATTACCCGCCAAGCAGTTGAATATCTACCGGACCGCGTGCTATATTAATTCTTCAATGGTGCTTGGCCTAGTGATTTTTACAGATTGGTTTCTTTAAACGTCGCTGTAGTTTCTCAGTCTTGCGTATCTGGTTGCTTCCTCGTTTCACACAGACGTTAATGCTTTCGGCGTTCTAACGTTTCTCAAAAAGAGTTGATATTTCCTGCCCGCATAATGCGCTTTTCAAAACGTCTTTTGTGCATTCACTTGCCTGGAAATCGCTCAACATCACGAGGATTTTTTGACGCGTGCACTTAAATCGCTTTCCCAGTTGTCAGACACTACTGGGCATTTTACGCAGCAGGGGTGAACGACTGCCAGTCGTTAACGCCCCAGCAGTAAGTTAAACGAATCTTTGTTTGCGTATAGACAAACGGGTACTATTCTGCTTGTCAGACAAGCAGCATATGCCTCTGTTGTGCTTGCTTTCGCCGATAAAAATTCAGGATATGAAGATTGTTCGTCTCTATTCATTTAACCATCTTGCCTTTTAGGTTAAACTTTTTCATTAACTAGAGCTTGATCATAAGTAGGAATTGATCATTTTCATCAGCTTTTTCTTTCCGCGTTCAGCACAATCAACCTTGACGAGGCTCAAAACAGTTGAACTACCTGTGCACTGGTTAGAAGTTGACCTGTAAATAAATAGGCTCAGTAGGACGGATTTCCAAAAATAAGCTGACAGTTGGCTTGCATGAACTATTTCCCACACAGCAAAAATGCATCTGCCTGGGAATTTTTTAGTGACAACTGCAGATCATCAACCGTTGAAAAAAGTCAGTTAAGCATGGGAGGCTGAATGTGATCGCTTACCTATGTTTTATGCGATCAGATGCGGTTAAATTTTTCTAGCGTGTACTTATGGTGATGTTAGTCTAAGGACTTACAGAAGGGATCAGTTGGATCAAGACCAGTAGTCTTATAAAAATAGGGAAAATGACACTTAGACAATCAGTGGTCGTCGTCTAAACTAAAGTAGGGCATCAGAATATGAACACACATAAAAGTCAACAAATCGTATACACTCTGGAGCTCTTAGTTTATTTCGAATTGAACTGCTGTTTATTGGGACAAGTAGTTGTTTGTCTCTTACCCAACTTTTTTTGCCCGTCAATTGATGCGCATTATCAGTGAAGACAAGTAACGATAGTTCAATATCACATTGGATGTGTTTGTTTCAGCCTACCGGGAAAGTCTACTGAAAAGGTGATTTTTCCCTCCAACTCTTAAGTTGTGGACTTGAGCTGTTGACTCGAATGACATCAGGTTTTTAAATGGTGCAGAGAGGCGTGTTAGGAAGTTGGCGTTTTAGGTTTGGAGAATGCCTTGCTTAGTTAGAAAAAGATAAGTCAGTCTCACAAAATGACCTGTTATTCCTGGAGAGAATTATCCTTAGAACAAATGCCAATTGATTTAGGCTCTGGCAGTTCCTTCGTCGACAGGGGTGGTGATTAATGCTCATAAACTCCGTTCTTCCGACAGAGAAAGAACTTTTCCTAAAAAAACTATGTAAGACTTTGTAGGCTTTACATTAACTGTCAGAATGGTCCAAAGTCTTGGAGGTTGTCACCACAAAAGGGCATGCTGACTGTGGGAATTCGCTTTCCGGAAACTCTTCCTCGTAGTACTTTAATGACCAGAGAAAGTCTTAGAAACCTGTGGGTTCGTAGGTTCGGTCACGGACAATGATTGTGGATCGCAGGCTCCGTTAAGATGCAATAGCACCTTTGCAAATGTCAGCTTTATTGAGGTGTATTAGAAGAACAAGACATTTTTGTATGGATGAGTATGGGAGAAGACTTTTTGCGTTTTCGTGCAGGAGTCTATCGTTGCAACAGAACAAGTGGGGGGGATGTTAGTCGGTCAGCGGTCAGTGACTCAGGTCTGGAGGTAACTGCGCAGAGACCTGCATGCTGCTGTCATATTAGGACATTAGGTGACTAAGTTCTCATCCGGGCCAAGGCCTCAAGTCATCGGCTTCTCTGTCTCACGGCGTGGGCGATTATCTCAGTAGCTACAAAGTCAGCCGTTTGACCCGAGTCGAAGGTGCGGACAGTCACTTGTGACTATTCGTCGCCTCGTCGCCCGGGCAGCCTACGTTCGTGTACGAGCTATGTGTTCAATCTGACCTGTGTAATTACAGGTACAGTTTAGGCACAGGGCACGACTCGCCACGCCCGAGCGCTCCTTGGATTTCAATCTCTCCTTAATTGCGGAACCTCAGCGAGTGTGTCCCGCAACATCAAACTCTGTCGCTTCTGAATGGTAGAGTATAACCTTATCGCCGATGTTGCTCCCGATTGAGTCTTCTAAAGCAAAAAAGTGGACATCGGTACGACAGAGATGCTCCATGATGCCTTTGATAGACTGAGGGATTTGCGCAGTACCGACAATATGCGGGATTGGTCCTTTGCATGAACTTGAACCAGTGTTCTCACTAAGAATATGATCCAATAATAACACTATTTTCGTGACTACGTAGGAGCTCTGCTTCCGCAATAGCAAAAACGACTTCCCTATTTATCAAAATGCGTTTACTATGATAAATGTATTTAGTAAGCTTCTGTATTTAAAAGACCACTTAGGTGCCGTTGAAAACGTTGCACACTTAACTTATAGACGGTTGTCTGGGGATCCTAGATGGTCCGTGTGGGAGAAGACGAGGTGAGGGAATAAAATTGAACCCTAAAGAGCCTCACAGTCATTGGGAAGTACCGTAGATTTCTACTTGTCAGATTGGACGACTTTGATGCGGGAAGTAGAGTAATCGTCGAGCCAAGAGCCAACCCTGTCTGGAGAGCCGTTCGCGGCCTTTTTAGTAAGGAGAAGATATGTACAAATTTGAAAGACCTCACTGTTGGGCCGAAGCAGCGGAACAGAAATGGCAAGATCTGTGTTTGGATGGTTCGTTAGTGCTCGTATGGCGAATCATTCGGCAATTAGCGCTAGAGCTTTGCGGAAGAATCTAAGGCCGCGACTGTCCCAGTGGTCGGACTAGGGCGCGCCTAGTCGCTATTTTTCAAAACACTGAGCCCGATTCGAGGGCATGTGTTTTGCCAATTGTTGTCCAACTTTCGCTGGCCATTTGAGGTGAATGTTTTTCCAGAAATATTATTTTTATTGTCCTTCTAGAGTTGTTAACCATGTCAACAGAAGGGGGGGCGTTCATCGGGAGAGGTTTATTGGAGGTCTGAGTCTTCGAGTAGTTATTTCGTCCATCCATCTTCAGAGGTAGGAGGAAGTCGTACTCAGCTTCTACGGTGTGGGTCACTTCGTTTGATGAGTAGTCCACCAATGCTGCCTGTGTGGCTGCATCCGACCCGCATGTCACCATATCCTATGTCGCGCTACCCTTGATTACTGCGGAGATAAATGGTCACCCCGATTATTCCGCTCCGCAACTGGCCGCCAGCTATCTTCGCGGTCAAGGAGGGCAGGGGCAACACAGGGCACGGTGATATGCGAGTCGGATGCAGCCACACAGTTGGCATTGGCGGGCTACTCACCAAACAAGATGCTCCACACAATAGAAGCCGAAAGCATGATTTTATCTAGCCTCTGAAGATGGGTAGGCGAAATAACTACTCGAAACCTCAGACCTCCAATAAACCTCTCCCGGCGAACGCCACCTCTGGTTTTATTATGCCGCAGTTTAAATGGGGTGGTTCTGAGTGACTACTCTCGGTTTGCGGATCAAGAGGACATAACACTTTGATACATGCTACGCGCTTCTAGTCATGATTTTGGTTCCGGCACTGTATAACGGCTTCTGCTGGGAGGCGAAAGGACTATTGTGGCAAATCTACAGAAAACAGTAAGCGGGAACGGAGTCATTCGTTAAAACACGAACTTTAATTATCGGATGTTTCGGTGCCACACTTGCAGCCATCATCAGGGACAGAGAAAGACAAAGCAGGTGGCGCAAAAGGAGTCACCGGGTCCTCACATGAGAAACTGCAACCACGCTGTTGCTGTTGGCCATCATAGGTTAAGTCATAATTAATGCCGATTTTCGTAGCCTGCTCCACATCTCCGACTTCTCCACCAACGGACTGGCAGAGCTGAGATCATGGCAGCTGACTTAATTTTAGAAAGCTAGATCCTCAGAACTTTGAACGTAGTGCAGGGATTCGCTTCTGCCCTCGGGTCATCATGAATAGTAACGTTTACCCTTGAAGAATGGGAAGCTTCGTCGTGGTGTAGGATGCAGACCTAAAAAGGGATAAATTTGGAAACCAAAAATCCCTACCATTCCGAGTTGCAGTAGAACTCAGAGGGCTTTAGGATTTTAGTAAATGCCTATAGAAATTTTGCAAATGTCCACATGAAGTGCCCCCAATATACTGAAGTTTCGGTTAGAATTCGTCATATCACCGATATAAACAAACATGGAAATTTTAAAAGGCAGACGAAAAAAATGAACCCGTCATCACGGAGCATCTGACAATGACGGCGAAAACACATATGGTGCGGGATTTGAAGGAAACAGTGACTAGGTCACCAGATACCTCTTTAAATTTGAAACTGCTGCCTAAGGCCGTCGAAATCAAGGTTTGCGAGAGAGTAGACAGCGGCCTGAGGGGATAGATTCATGATCCTTCGCCCCACCGTTCAACAACAAGTGCAATAATGAAGATGGAGACACGATCGCTGGGACAAGGGCTTTATTAGCCTGACGTTTTGGATTCCTTCTCGAACCCATCACCAGAGACAAAAACCGATACGAGTATGCTTTTGTCTCTAAAGATGGGTTCGACCAGGAATCCGAACCATCACGCTACTAAAGTTCTTGTCCCAGCGATCGTGCCTCCTTCTTCAAGACTGCTTCCTGGGACTCGTCTCTTCGCTTCTATTAGTGCAATACCCTTCTCCCCCCCTCAATTTTCAGTCTGTAGACTTTGTCTTGATGGAGTAGTTAGTCTTAGGGGTAGCTTGCGTAGGAACAGTGCTTCTACTGTCAGAGTCGGTGAGCCAAATAGTTGAGTATTACGCCAGCCACCAAAAGTGGGGAGGGGGGGATAAAATCGCGGCCACCTAGCAGCTAGGCCATCGAGCAATCATCTCAGCAAGCACGACTGTCAGTGATGAATGCGAGGGATGTTGCATTTTATGAGTTTGTGATTGCCTACTGACTGCGCCTTCGGTGTGCCTACCGCAGTAGCCCCTTCCACACACTGCCAACTTTCCTGTGATCAAAAATACCTCTTTGATGCTGGCTAGTGAAAGGATAAGTGCGCCCGGGCGCAATTTCTCTGCATGGAGCTCTGTTGACTTCGCCTTAGATATTTACCATTAAGCATGAATATTAGCAAATTCTTCTCTGGCGTATCCACGTTGATGCCGAATTAATTATTAATTCTGGACACTATGAATGATCATCAACGACTGCTGGAATGAGTGTTATTTGCTTTTTTGAAAAGATGGCGTACATTAGTGTACCAGCGTTTTATTACACGCCAAAGTAGAACATGTACAATGTCCCTCACGCATCTTTCTACTCCGTAGCAAAAGCAAATAAAACAAAACTAATCAAAACGGAACAAATATCTCCTAACCTGGCAATCGAATAACGTTGTCAACATGATTCAGTTAGGATGTGGCATGTAAGCCCACTGGGAGGATTCTAGTTAAGTGTAACCCTAACGGTAACCACGGTTATGCCTGTGGTGGGTAGTCCTAATTCCTAAGCCGTAAACACAAACGTAACCGAAACCCTAAGTCAAGTATTTAAATCCTAACCTTAATCCCAAAACTTGACACTTTCCCTGACCTTGACCCCAGTCCCAACCCTAGAACTCCAACCCGAGACCAAAACGTCAATTCTAATCTCAACCCTAACTCCATACCATAACCTCTGCCTGACAATCCTAGCTCTAAGAATAACCCAACTCCTAACGCTAACCCCAACCCTGAACGCAGCTCTAGCCCTAACTTTGAGTTCGATTCGCGAATGCTATACTCCCATTCGCGACGTTAGGAATCACACCTACCTAAATAAGATGAGTAGGTAGATTTTTGGACAACCACTCAAGGAGGTTACATGCTCTATCCCACCCATGATTCCTATTTAAAAGCCGGACGTCTGCAAAATGGTAAATGCAAACAACGAAGAAGTTGCACTGTCCTAGAAACCTATTGAATGAGAATATTTTATCAAGTTTATCGATTTAAAGTTCATGTTAATTAAAGCTACACTATACGGTGTATGCGTTAGCATGAAGATGTGTCCATGATATAAATATCACCATCAGTTGTGTGGGAACTTAGTGTGTTATGCGGGGATTAGGGTTAATGATAGAAGCGAACAGGCGGGTCCCAGGTAGCAGTTCAGAAGATGAAGATGCGATCAATGGGAGATGCTAACTCTCAGGTGGCGGCACACTCGACGGGACCCGGCCATATATTCAAATTTTAAGAGGCCGAAATCCTCGCAAGGGGTGACAACCGCGTGAGCCGCGAGCTGCTCGAGTCATGGTTCTCAGGCCCGCAATCCATCAACAAACGCAATGACCTCCCGGTGCCCTATTCCGTATTGCGATTTTCCCTGGGCAGGAGAATCAGTCACGTGGGGAGAGCGCGGGTGAGCAATTATCACGGTGACAGTGAGCCAGTTTGCCGAGCAATCGTCACACCAGCATCGAGCACGGATGACGAAATCGCGGCAATTACTAACTCGGACTCGGACCGCCAAGCCACCGCCGCATCAATTACGACCCCAGCGGCGATCGTGAGAACTGTTAATTGCAGTGCGCATACGGTCCCACGGCAGCCACGTGCTATAAATACTGCAGTCCTGGTGCCACCTTCACCTCTATCTGCGAATGTCTCTGATGATGGATTCGAGTGAGAATCCGAAACGTCAGGCAAATAAACTTCTTGTCCCAGTGATCGAATCTTCATCTTCTGATTAGGGTTAATGTCACGCCTAGGCGCGGGTACACGCACAGTCAGACAACAACGCCCGATGTTGCCTCCGGTCTAACTTAACTCACTCTAACTGACGTTTTATGACTTTCGTCCAACTACACATATCCTCCCCCACCTACGCGTAGGAAATAGAGCAAAATGTTTATTTGCATTTATTAAGCAAGCCTAGAACTGAGTGCTTAGGACGCTGATTTTATATACCTTGCCGATTTTCAATCAAATTCTTCAGCTAGCGATAAGTCCGTTGGTCAGTCTGTACTCGTTTTCTGCATGCAAGTATAAACCATCGGCAGAATGTGAGAGAAACAATAAACAACAATTTCTGCCAAGAACGAATTCCTTCATAAGTGCTTTTCTAATCTGTAAGCTGATAAATTTAGGCTACTTCCTCGTGTCCTGCAAAGACAAAAACTCATATTTTGACTTTCAGGTCTTCTGACGGCCTTCACTTGTGTAAGTTATCCCTTCGGATGGCGAGACAATTTGGAAGTAGTGCAGATCTGCGGAGCCTATGTCGACACATTCTACTTGGGTGAGTATTCATTTTTGCGTGCTTACAATTCTTTTGACCATTTGAATCCAAGCAAAGGCGAATATTTAAAATAACCAGAAAGTGCTCCCCACATATAGGCTGCTCTGGCAGTTAGCTCTATTTTTTCGATAGCACAACGAAATCCTAATTTACAAACTTATTGCGAGCTGCCCAATATTCTGCGTAGCAGCCATATATGAAACATGTTTTCGTTAAAAGCAAGGAGAATTTAAGTGACCATTTCTGAATAGGTAGCTGTTTCCAGACAACCATTCCCTAAACACAGACCGTGGTAAGATAAAATTGTAAGTCGTGTCCAGTTAATCATCGGCATCTAGTATCCTGTCAGGAATAGGCGAACTTACCTCTGGGGCGCGTTAATTGCACCCAGCAAATAGGCCAACTTTGCGCTGAATGGAAGGACATTACGGATGCCACTTATGCCTCAGCGGGCATCTAGGTTCAGGTTAGTTGGAAACGCTTATGGTTGAATGAAAACGCGTGTGGCTAAATATAAATATCCCGAAATATATTTCTCATCTGATGGGATGTCAGAATTAAACTGCTTAAAGCTAAAACGAGACGAAATGAGCCCCTTAGGGCATATTGGCCATGGTCTCAAGTAATTTAGACGTCTGCTATGATCAGCAAACCATAGTCCTCACAGCCAGGTGGGTGCTGGAGGTCCTCTGGCACTTGGTTTCCTGCTGGAAGATGCGCTTGTGGTGCTGGTGTTGTTGGCTAAAATCCTGGACAAGTGTTTGTTTTGGCTCGGGGGGTGTGGGGGCACGCCTACGTGCGGATTTACGCCGTGCCAGTCACCTCTACTTTCTCACGGTTCCGGCCATCTTGACTATGACTTGACACTGGGCCGAGATGGGGAGGAGGAGGAGAGCGTGCGATAGATGCAGCGTAAGTCTACTCCCGTTATAAACAAACTTCCGTGCTAGTCACTGAGCCAGTTGCACCTTGGTCTGAAGCATGCAGTGGACGTAGTTAGGTACGACGTTAGAACTACCCATATTCGACCCGTCGTTTTCCAAACGCAGACAGTAAAAATATGAGATTGAATTCTTTGTCTTTATGTGATTAGGTGTGACATAGCTTAGCGGGAAATCTTATGCAGGTCAGAATTGCTCGTAACCAAGCCCTACTATCGGATACATCCCGATAGAGAACTAAGCTTTCCAAAAATGCATAATACCTCAATTTTTTAATATTCACAATATTAATGTTCCCATTGGGTCAGCAGTATGATAATCTTTGCATACTCAGCAAGCAGTACTCACCATGTAAAAGCTTGCCTTGTAAAATGCAGTTGGATTGGTAAGCTGATTAAGATCTGAAAAAGGAGGTAAACTTATATAATTTCAAAAATCGGATGTAATTGCGACGCTTTGACTGGATGACTGACTTAGGTCAAATGCCGCCAGGTAGAATACGAAAGCAAGAGTCTCGCGTACAAATGTGACCTTCTGTTAAATTCCAGAAAAAAAAAGATGTTAAAGTTAAAATTAGGGATTTAATTTCGAGGAGGGGTAGTGAAAGAACTAAGAGAATAATAATAAGTGCTCTTCTTTGAGTTTAGCGCATCGCGTCCGTATTCCGCGGGGGAGAGGGAAACCCCTGTTCTCGATGATGACCGACCCCTGCAAGTGTTGGTGTATGCAGTTCATTGTGTGCTAAAGTGTGAATAGATGTCACATCCTAGATCAAGGATGCACACGAACATTATTCTCAGTTTGGTTCTCCAAATCTGAGGAACATCTCGGACATGGTGAAAGAAATTTTGCGTCTAGGAATGTCGTTCCCTAGAGAATTGAACGAACAAAGTCAGAAAATACAGGAGGCTAGGTTACTCATGAGACACACTTGGGTTAGCCAAAAAAATCGCACCTATCGGAAACAGTTCCAAATCTACAATCAAGGGTCTTTTTAATAAAATTTTGGTAAGGATACGGTTTACGCCCGAGTTCACTTACTTTGGGGAGCTGCTGTACTAAAAGTAAATGGCGATATTTATCTGTAGGTGCCAGAGAAAAAAAATGAAAGGACCTCTGCGTTAGATTTGTCGAGAGAGTTTAAGGTATTCGTCGGAGTAAAAATACGACAATGCCTCCAAATGGGCACTTAATTTGTTTTTTACTATCACTAAATGGTTAAAACTAGTTTCCCCATATGATCGTTGACAGTACAGAGGATCGGATTTTGCGATAGCACAAAGTTCTTGGATGTTCGCACTTTTCTTTAGCACATTTGTGACCTCGGGCTTATAGTATACCCTTGCCAGACACTTGCAAGTGTCGAACTGAATATAACAATCGTTTAAAAATAACAATTGTTCTAGAAAAAGCGCAAAATACTGAAATTCGCATGCAACTCTCAAAAGTAATTTGTAGTAGGGCATTATAATTGCGCATGGAAATAAAATAGAATAATTAAAACAATATAATGAATAAGTACAGTTTGTGTTATGACGTTCAGTTCTATGTCTCGAAACGGCCCCGATTGAAATTGAAGCCATATTTTCTTATATACGTTGAAGCAGATGGTTTCTATTCCACTGAGAAGGTGCTCGTTTTTCTAAGGAGACACCTAAAGATTTAAACGTTTTCAGAATGTCGCGATTCAATGGGTGGCTCACTGAACAGGAAACTGCAAGAAGGTTAGCAGCTACAACCATAAACATGCCACGCTCTCTGCATCAGAAGTGTATTTTCTGTACAAAATCAATGCACAATCCGCTTCGCTCTCTATTAACTATTAATGAATGATTTGAGGATTTTAGCGGTTTGCGATCTGCGTCTCTCAGAACCTTCAGAGTAATAAAACGCGTGAGCCTCCCTATATACGCACTGGATTTTATGACGTTCATGTTTATTCAGATGGCAGATTGGTCTT
Organism: Spirometra erinaceieuropaei; assembly: GCA_902702965.1. Classification (NCBI taxonomy): domain Eukaryota; kingdom Metazoa; phylum Platyhelminthes; class Cestoda; order Diphyllobothriidea; family Diphyllobothriidae; genus Spirometra; species Spirometra erinaceieuropaei. The sequence goes on along the minus strand of CACRXP010000044.1, from coordinate 277,382 downwards.
AACTCTAACAGGAAAGTTAATTGTTGGGGAAAATTAACTTTCGCAAGCATGATCTTACACACTTTACACGCTGGCGGGACCTGGGGTTAGGCGAGCCCCTTAGGACTGGTTAAACCCCACGGAGGTGCCATTTTCTGCGCCACAATCCTAGGCCTGAGCTTACTCCAAAAGCAAACTGAGCTCCAACCCCAGTTTTAAAATTTGCACAACTATTAACCCTAAGGCCCTGGAACTTAGCGCAAGTCCACCTGTAATACAGAGAATTTTGAAACATTTTTCCCGTGGATGAATCGAAAACAAGCATGTACAGCAGAATTTATTGGGGCCAATAAATTTCGTGACGGCTTTTCAACTGCAGCCCTTCTCTGCATAACAAATGAAATTAGAGGTGTGAGATTACCAGGGCAATTGCAGATTGATCACTATAGAAAGAACGTAAAACGCAGCAGAGCTTATCTTCATCAGTTCCACAAAAAGCCTTCCAATTAACCGGGCAAAGGACGCCTTGCCAATGCACGCCACCCCAAATTGTGTGTATGAATTCACATGCACTTGCGGATGCAAGTACATTGGGCGTACGCAAAAGCAACTGACAACCAGGGCCGCTGAGCTTTTGCCTAATTGGCTTTTCAAACAGGAAAACAAAACCCCGCGTTCGTTTATAACGAAACACCTGTTAGATAGCGGTCATGTTGTCGACCCTAAAGCATCTTTTCGAGTACTTGTCCGAGTGCATACAACTCGAACCTTGCGTTATTTGGAAGCAGCTTACATACGGAGGGAGAAACCAGACCTGTGCAAGCAGTTGGATCACGAGATCAATCTGCAATTGCCCTGGTAATCTCACACCTCTAGTTTCCCCTGACTGTGACTTGTTGTTAACATTTCGTCTCCCTTTTTCCTTTTTGATGCTGATGTGGACGTCTTATCTGATTATTGATTGTTTTGAACTTTGACCTTGCTCTTATGCACCGCCATTCTGTACAAATTCATACTGCTGTGCGCTTTCATTCGTTACCTATGTTATGCAGAGGCGGGCTGCAGTTGAAAAGCCGTCACGAAATTTATTGGCCCCAATAAATTCTGCTGTATATGCTTGTTTTCAATACGGAGAATTCACTCCTGTGTCCTGTGACCCCAAATTCTGGCGAGCGATCCTGTACATCAACGACGTCTTCAAGACTATCAGTCGCCTTCTCGCACCATCGGGAATTGAAGCTGCACACAGACCGGAGGCAACTAATAGGCGTCAGGCGATGAGACCAAAAAAGCCACTGCCACGGCAAGAGACACCTGGAGTCGTTTACTGACTCTGGTGCAGTTGTAGCCAATGCAAACATGTCAGAGAAAATGGATAATTGCTCTAAAGCCAAACCGCTGAACACCTGGCAGCAGAGCGGAGAAATGACGCCAACTCTCAAATCATGGCCCATTTGACCAGATGCATGCACACAGTCGGGTTGAATGACAGCGAAATTCTCGCGAGAGGTGATAATCGTCAGAGACACTAGTTGCTTGAGTCCTAATTCACGACCCCTGCCCATCAATTTGGACAATGCCATCCCCAATCCATATTCTGTACTGAGACGTGGACATAATTAACTACTCGGGAAGCACGCAGGCCGGTGAGCCAGATGACTGAGTTAACATCATGCCAGCATCCAACACGGATGATGAGACTTCAGCGATTAACGAAATGCATGCCGTCCATCAAGCAATTAACGTCCCTGCGGGCAACAATCCTTGATGAAGGATAGAGCGGTTAATTAGCTTACGTATGTTGTGGCATAGCGGCTGCACCCCACAAATACAGCAACTTCCTGCGCACAAACCACCCTTACCTGTCACTGTCTCTGATGATGGGCTCAAGTGTGAGTCCGTAACGTCAGGCGAATACAGCTCTTGTTCCAGCGATCGCCTCCGCTTCTTGTCAACTAGTTCCTGGAAATCGCACTTTCGCTTGCATCGGCAAAAAATTTCCTACATCATTCTCTCTTCACAATTGTTTTACAGTGGCATTTTGCTTATGAAGGTCTTTGCACTTCGTCGTTTTCAATAGCAATGTCATAAGAGAAATTGCGACTATTCGACCGCTCATGCACTTTCGAACGGACTGTGATAAATGCTCGATCGAATAACCGACTACTGTTTCTACTTAAGACTTAAACGTCCTCGTTTTCATAACTTACATTTCGTCTACATTTAGCAATAAGAGGTGCGCTTTCAATTGCTTGAATGTTTAAAATTTTTCTCAAGGGTTAGTACTAATTACAATAACTGGAGCCGAGTTAGATAGACAGTATCCTACTATATACAAGGAAGTAAGGCGATCAAAAAATTGTGGGCCCAAAATTATGTGTACAACTGTGTGTCAATATCGTATGACAGGCCACAAAATAACGCAAATACACAAAATCGAATTGGACGGCAGGCATCTAAAAAAATATAATCTAGGAAAAGTAGGGAGCTTTATTGGGTAAATTTTCGAAGCTGCTTAACGAGGTCATCATCAGACTTGAGCAAGGGGGTAAAAAAAATTAACATTTCGAGCACACTTCAAAATTGATACTCATTCGATGTTTGCATTATTCCGCAGTTATGGGTTTTTGTTTCTTCCATTTTTTCCTAATATTCTTGTATATAACATATCACTCGATGTGCCGGACTCATAAAATGACCTTAATAAAATCTCGGTAAAATTTGGAGGAGTTAACACGGACGATGCGAGTTTTGTTCCGCTCTAAGGTGTGCCTGCTAATGAGATTGCGTAGACAATTTGAGACAGGCGGTCTCGTTTCATAACCGCCTTTTGGTGTCCATGAATGCATGTAGAGACAGTTTGCATGGATTCCTTTTTTACCAAAATGGTCAATGTCCTTAGACTACGCAAGTTGACAGTGTCGGCCATCGTGATTATAAAGGATCCGTCTATAGGACCCCAAGTCAGATGAGGCCTCGCGTAACCAGAATCGAAAAGTACCTGTTAGACGTGTTTACTGTCAATTTAGGATTACAAAAGAAGGAACATTTGTGATTTTGCGAGTAGAATATATTTATTCACATCCTGCTTCACCGTGTGTACGCGAAATAGAAATCAATTTTAATCACGACGAAGGTTGATTTCACAGGTGTCGCCATTTAGACTAACGCTCATCAATCTGAGAACACACATCCCAATGAGCAGATGCAGTTTGGAACAGTTATTACTAAAGGAAATCACATGCGCATAAAGTGACGTTAATTTTTGGAAGGGTTTTTAACCGAAATAAATCAGAATCAGATTCTTAATGAGACATAAATGTTTTGCTGCAATACAGTAAGGCATTTTTTAAAAAATACGTAACACTAAAACTGCCTCAAACTGATTATCGAGGTTATGATTATCAAGGAGCATCGACAATGTTATGAAAAGACACGAATGGTCATTTATGAGCAAGCCAATGCCTCAACGAAGAAACCGCCAATTTCTTGCCTTAAAATCGGGGTATACATATAAACGCTAATGGTATAGGCAGAATGATATTACCGACAAAGACAAGGGAGACTGAAATGGCCATTTCTGGCTTAGTAGCCGTCGTCAGCCAGTCATACCCAACCCCGAAGTGTGGCACACCCGAGGCTCGAACTCGCGACCTGTTTGTTGGAAGGCCACGTCTCTAAACAATGAGCCTCGGGTGTATCACACTTCGGGGTTGGGTACGACTCGCTGACGACGGCTAACAAGCCAGAAATGGCCATTCCAGTCTCCCTTGTCTTTGTCAGTAATATCATTCTGCCTATATCATGCGCCGCTGTGCGGCTGCTGGTTGGGCTCGAGAGAGAGAGTTCATAAGGCACAACCGAACGAGTGAGTTCCGTAAAAACGATCGGTGTGCGCCCCCTACCATTGCTAACGGTATCTTTGGTTTAATAAGAACCTATACCATGTCAAGCATGTCTCATAAGGACCTCACGGAAAAGCCAAGAAAGGTGCACCCTTTTGTGCAATCCAAAAAGGCACCTATCTTACGTTTTTATATTACTTAAACTAAACAGTAGGTAAGACGTTTCTGGCCTTAAAATGACTTTGCAAATGGTGTGGATTTGAAGAAATGCATACAATGCGGTCACTAACCAATTTCACGAATCACAGGCTGGAATTCGGAAATGGGTTTTCGACTACAAATTATTATTTAGGTGGGTTTACAATATTGGTTACCATAAGACATAATCCCATAACATTTCGGGTGTGTAGTGTATTGTCTTTTGGAGGCATCGCCTTTTCATTCTCTGTGGACACGTCAGTCAGCAAAATATATTACTTATATGGCTTTTTTTCACATTGTTTTTCAAGCCCCCATAAATTCAGATATATCTTGCAGAAAGCATGCATAAATTATTTTATCTTTACACCTGTGTTATAAACTACGATTTACATCTGCTGGAAGAAATATCAGCTTTCAGTTTTGAAATAGGTCTTCAACTTTTGAATAATCTGGAGTCCAATCTGCTATTTTATTTTTGAACACGACTTCAGTCTTCATGGTGTGTATTTTCTGTGTACGAAAAATCATTCATTCATCTGTGTCCTTAAAAAGATATCATGCAGAGCTCATTGAATTTTTCAATGAATGCGGACGGCGTAATATACTTCAGTAGTAGCACCACCAAACGGACAATTTCGACAATCAATAAATGGATGCAACAGAATCTTAAAAATCGCATAATTAAAAAAGTGCATGTAAAAGGCACCATCTGGACTAGTCTGAAATATCGCGAGATCTAGCACATGAAAATTGATATTGCAACCTCATTAAGGTAATCATTCCTAAATTAAAATCATTCAAATATTTCGAAACAGAACAAAACTCGTAAATTAAAGCAGCACTAAATGCATTTTTGTAGCCACGTTTATATTAACAAGACGCTTGACAGTTACGTTTGTCATCATTGCGTCTTTACCATCGTTAATTGCCTCGTTGCATTAATGAATGGTTTTGAAGGAAATGCTGCATGGACCAGAAAGCTGTTTCCATAAATAAACATCCACCGCCTGCTACCAAAAAGTAGTCAACAAATTTAGTTTATTGAGTTAGACAATTCGACCATCGTGCCCGACGTTGCCCACGGTTTGCTAAAAATCATGTTGCAACAGACACTGTCACTTGCGCGTGAATCCTTCTATACCGAGAGTGAACTTGTGCAGCATTTACCTTACTTCCTCCTCTTCCTCCACCGGATGCGGTGCCTAGACGTGGTCAGAAAGACCGAAGGTGGGGCAGAGCGCATGTGGCCGGACCCGCACCACACCCCCTGGTCTACAACAAACCCTTAATCAGAATGGTATTGCCGACCAAGAAAGGGGAGACTGGAATGGCCATTTCTGGCTTATTTGCCGTCGTCAGCCAGCCATACCCAAGCCCGAAGTGTGGAACACTCGAGCCTCAAACTCGCGACCTGTTGGTTTAGAAGTCAACGTCTCTACTCACCGGGCCACGAGCCCCTTGCCCTGTCGGATCAGGATCTTAACCAACAATAGCACCATCACAACGGGTAATAAATACAATGAGGGTTAATGGTCTGCGAATGTCTCTGATGATGGATTCGTGTGAGAATCCGAAACTTCAAGCCAATAAATTTATTGTTCCAACGATCGCATCTTTATCTTCTGAACAATGAGGGTTGTTGGGCGGCCAAGCTCACAACCTGTATACCCAGAGGAGCGCAAGCGTCTCCAACGGCAGGGAACCAGGTGTTGAGGTCCATCTGACTGCAAGGAACATGGTTGGCTGATCATGACACAGCAGACAATTGCCTTCCTCGAGGTCCAATCAGAAACATGGTATTCACACAGCCAAGTTGACCCACATATGACGTCTGTCAGATAGGTTGCAAGCATTACATCAGTTACCCGACCACTGGGTGCTTGTCAGCGTAAAATGACAAGAAACATTTTCAAAATGGCCTGCACTTTTTGATTTTAAGCGAAAAACAACAAAAGAAGCAGTTTCCACCACGCCGCTCACAACTTTGTCAGGGACAATCAACTTCTGCAGTTCAAAATGAGGATACAGTTCACTGGAAAGTCATGCGCACGGCCTGCGCACCCAGCAGCAGAGAAGACGCAGAGAACCAGGTGCCAGAGAAATGCCAGCGTACACCAGGGTACGAAGACCATGGTTTGCTGAATCGTAGCACAGCAGACGCAAAGAAACCTTCGTATTAATTTCACAACACTATTGACACGTTTCTTCGACATTAGTTTTCTGATAAAAGGCAAGGCCAAGGTCGCAGTTGTGCTTGTCTCAGCAAACGTCCTTCGAAATCGGTGGCTTTTTGCAAAGAGCCACAAAAGACGCCGTCAGATCGATCAAAATTTTCATTCGGGGTGGCTGTAATCGTCTTTTCTGTCATCTCGGGCTCGGACTCATGCTCATGAAATATAGAACGCTGTTCATGGTACCTCCACGCTTTTTTTTTACTTCGGAAGACGTTTTCTGGTACGACCTGTGTGGAGGCTTTTGATATGCCTTCCGTGGTCAAAAGCGATTGGCTGACTCACGGTCACTCGAATAATTGTTGCAAAGCCGTAAATCCACGCTTTATCTGAGCAGCCTTGTTGACCCATTCTTTCTGTAGTAACTTCGTTCTTCAGCTGTTATGGGCTGAACTTGCTCCAGTTTGATTTTCACTTCAGCTACTGTAGTACTTCACATCGGTTAAACCGTTGGAAAAGACGTTAAAGTAACTAGTCTGAAACCAACACTACAGATGTGTAGCGCAGTATTGTTCATGAAACTTATACCGACTGCATGGAAAAAACGGAGTCTGTATCGCTGGCTGATGACGCAAACACTTTTATATTTGAAAAGAAGGAATGGCTATGGATGTTCGTGTACTCTGGCCAGTTAAACACAACTCTGCGAGCATCTGTCTTATCAGATGAGGTTTCTAGTAGTCGAAGGCAACTATGCTGGAAAACGTCGCCGCTGGAGTACACCTACCTCGGCATTTACGTCGCACACTTGAGTGCGTTCTAAAGTATGACACAAATCACCAACTGCAGTAAACGGCGTCCTCCAGAACTCGCCATTTTTTAAAAATTACAAGTACTTTCTCACTTTGACGGATTTTATTACGAATAAGTGCAAGTTCTAAAACTTTTTATGACAATTCGGAAACATCGAAAATCAGAAAAATGGTCATTTGGAGTTCAAGAACAGTAGGAGATGCAGTGGGTTCTATCATCGACCGAAATCATGAAGTAATTTGGCATCTTCCTTCGACACTCTAAAATGGCACTCTTATTATTGCATATTCTAGATCAGTAGTTATTTTTTAATTACTTATCAGCTTCCCGAACCGTATGCAACCTAATTTTCTCTCTGATTTGTGCATCCACGAAATCAAGCGAGCAAATCAAGCGCTATGATTTGCGATTTGAGAAATAAATAAGCAAGAAAATGTCAAAAAATTCTTTGGGCGACATTTTGAGACAGTTATTCAAACATCGCGAATTCGAATATCTGTAATCTTGTTTATTGCAATACTCCCTTGAGAAAATGCAAACATGCAGTTACAAACATCTACATCTTTATTCTGTTTAATTTACTCTTTTATTTGCGTAAGCGGGGTTTGCGCAAATCTGAGAACTTAGGCTTTGAATGTAATATCTATTTTTGGGCACATTTTGAGCACTTACTATTCCTAATAGGAAAATTTCTATTCCTACTCAAAGCCACTCTGCTAAACCTTCTCATTTGATGTCATTTATCAAGGTGGTCGTTTGTGATTTTTTGCGGAATGTTACAGAGGCATTTGGGAAAGTTTATAGCGAATTAGACTTCCTTTGAAGTTGCTGAATTCTAAACGCTGTATCACACACTGTACATGCATGCTCCCATGGTTACGGTCGCGAAATCGAGCCCTCCGTAACAGCCTGAATGTTTATCTAGACCAAAATATCCTATACAAAAACGATCCGATTTTTAACAATTTATTCCAGAAACGTTTCCCCGACTGACTGTCGAAACTATTGTTTATGAAAAATTCTCCCAAATCTTTCGACCATGTGAGATTACCCCGTGTCTATACTGGGTAAAATAAATTTTAGAAAGCCGCCTTTGTAGATCATTAAATATTTGTGACCACGGCGAATCGGCTCTGAGGTCTTTTTTGGGGCTTCTATAGATGCAGTCCAATGACTCAGTGAATTCCCAGTCGCGTTTCATGTGAATTCGTTTTGGGATCGACACTGGTCGTCTGCAGTCCGGAAACATAAGCAAATGGCCGTTTTAATTTTTTACGAGGAGGTACAAATGGAGCCCGCAAGCAAATGTTGAATGTCTTCGTCTATTTTTAAAAGTAAAAGAGTCCTATCAGGCAAATTTAGTGAGCCCAAGGATTGCCATCTGAAGTTATATTAAAGTAACACTCACTGAACTAGTTGAAATGAAGCACGCATGGAGATTAGGAGGCCTTGTGTCCCGGCTGAAAACAACGATGCACAATTTAGAGTCAAAAATTTACTTTCCTTTATTCTGCTGGTGACCAAGCCTGAAAAAAGTTGTCAGTTCTTAAACCACTCTCAGAACAATGTCGTCACCCTCCAGTTTACGAATTATGCTCATTTATGCATGATGTACAGTTCATTACCAGATAAATCAACATGGTTCATGCAACGACCGCACAGACTCTTCAGAGATAAAAAGAGCTCGTTGAAGGGAAAAAAATCTACGAACGAGACGTATGTCATTCCGACTGAAAGGGCAGCCTCCTCCGTGTTGTAGCAAAGGCCGACAACCAAAGTATGCTTAGATGTCGAAATGCCTTGTTAACGGTGAAATACAAATTTTGGTATGAGTATGAGAATAAGGACTTGACATTAATGGTTTATCTGAAGAGACGATATTTTCGAAGGTAAGAAAGACGTTGACCTACCTTAAAACAGGTGGACAGTTGCTGACCATAATTATATATGACTTGATCTAAGAGACAGTACCGATATTTAGTAACAATATTGTCAGGCTGATGATTCACTTAAATTATAGAATGACGGTTTGAGAATTATTGTCTAATTCACCAGTAGAATTTTCCGAAATGTAATACATCAGCTAAATAAAATATCTACTTTCACTTTATAAGTAGCGGATTTGCATACCATTTAGACACGTAGACTCAAAAGGCACCCGAATTCCTAAACATCTGTACGCGACTTTGACTTACTGTTTCAAAAGATCTGGAAATGTCGCATCTGTAAGCCAAAGACAAATTAAGCTAAGGTTGGTCATCAGCAATCAGAAGGATATTTTGAAAAATAAACTGCCATATAGTTGCCCAGAGTAACTAAAATATTTGCTTCCGACCAAAGTGCCACCAACTGAATCTTACGGGAAATTTTTCAAATACTCCAGCGAAATATGGGCAAACAGCGAATCAGATGCCTTTGGTTGTTTAGACCACAGTACCGTCGACCCGCCTGAGCGGAAGATTAGGACTTGTGTATGTCCAAAATTGGAGAGTTTCGGAATGAACGATTAAACGTGTGCAAAACATTTTTTATTGAGGATGTAAAACTACGGAAAAACATGCAGGATATGGAGTCCATACCGCATCCCTTGCACTAATATGAAATTCGTTTGAATACTGAAACCCAGATGGAGTAAAATATTTCTATGAAAACAAGGAAATAAATTCCCCTGGAGCAGAATGCGTGGAAACTGAGCTGGAAGAATACAACGGCTAAATTGCCCTCCTGTAAGCGTTGTTGAAAGTGCGTACTCTTAACAAATACCGACGTTGATGGTGTGGGGCTAGGCCAGTTTGCCGGTTCTTGCCGCGCTCATAGAATCGTCAAATTTTGTTCTTGGGATATAAGATACTGACCAGTGGGCGTCGTTAGACTAGGGGTGCTGTTGTACGCCTAAATGCGGGTTTTCTGAGCACCAGCGTCCCTGTCCTACCTCCGGCCCTCCTGATTTTGTCATATTACCGGGCCCAGGTGGACAAGAGCGTGCGGTAGATGAAGCGCAAGCCCATTATCCATATAAAGAAAATCGCTCCGTCCCTGCCCCCTCCCTGCTGAAGAGCACACTGCAGGCATCATTGGAAATGATGATCAGACTTTCTTTGGCGAAGTTTGGTTCTGCAGCCCTACCTGAGTGATACAATATGCTGACAGAAGCAAGCAGGCGAGTTCCAGGTAGCAGTTCAGAAGACGAAGATGTGATCACTGGAACAAGAAATTTATTGGCCTGACCTTTCGGATTCTCACTCGAACCTATAATCAGAGACCCTTATCTGCGACCGTCTCTCTCTTACAGGAGGTGTGCTAACTCACGAAACGTCAACCGAAGTTACGAAATGCGTCTTCGTTTCGAAAAGATTAATTGAGTAGGTTTGTGAAACTAATCATCTTGCAACGTAATTATATAATAATTCAGTTACATCAGAATGCCGGCTTTCGAAGCAACTTCTTTTCTCCTACATGCGAAAACTATACTCTTTAAAAAGTGAATACTTATGTAGCATGAATTGTTCTAGTTGATGTTTGATGCTCCTAAAAGTCGAATTATATTACATGTAAAACGCATAAAAATATACATTCTTGTGCTCATTCGGTGAAAAATTACGTTTTCTTCCAATTTCATATCCGAAAGAAGGGTATAATTCGGTTTTCAGAAACTTTTCCCATTCCCGATTAATTTGAACCCGACCTGCCGTTATACTTCCATTCTGGGTTTCCAAACTACAGGCTCTATACCTACCGCATACGAAAATCCTTACATTTATCTACGGTATAAAGGGGGACCATATGGGTTTCATAAAATTCAGCAGTCGATTTAGTCCATATTGTTAACTTTACAAGCCACATTGGTATATGCAGAGATATGACGATTTACGAACGGCTACTTCAGGGTATTAAAAAAACCGCAATTAGAAACATTTCACACCGAACTAAACCCTTCCTTCGAGTACATAATTCAAAGAAGACCTAATCTTCCACCGAATAAGCACACGAATTAATATTTTTATGCGTTTTTCCATATAATATAATTGCAAAATCAAGGGCATCGAAAATCAATGCAAAAATGCATGCAAATGAAGAGTCATTTTTTACAGAGTAGAGTTCTTGCATGTAGGAGGAAAGAAGTTCGTTCGAAAGCCGGCATGCTGGGGTAACTGAATTATTACAGAATTACGTTTCAAGATGATTAGTTTTACAATCCTATTCAATTGATCTTTTCGAAACGAAGATGCATTTCGTGAATTCGGTTGACGTTTCATGAGCTAGCCCACGTACTGTAGGTGGGTACGCAGGATCAATCCCTGCCCTTTTTATATGTGCCCTTCGACAGGTGCTGAAGTTGATTTCAAACGTTCCTTCTACAGGCAAATGTCGAATCGGCTGGGCCTACCTAATCACCATTGGCGGCAGTATTCTCGCGCTCCTGGCTACTGCACTGCCCTGTCTCTTTCCAATGCACAGTTTTGCCTTCGCTCAGAACCCCCCTTCTCTACCACCAAGGACCGGAGCCCATAAAGACTGCTTTGAAATGCGGGAAGGTTGTTTCCGCCTTCCTGAGGGCTATCGCTTGGTCTCCCCGTTGACGCAGGCATGCACACCCTGGCAGCTGGGTGCAAGGACGTCAACTGCCATTCTTTCACCCCAACCCTCCCTGGGTGATTCCTCGACACAAAGCGCCCAGACCAGTGTACAGGGTATCTCCTCTATGGAAGCGAGTTTCACCGCGGGAGTCAGCAATGGCGCCGGTAGTGGAGGCAATGGGTCCAGGGCGGTGCGTCCGGCTGGCAAGAACAGCATGTCGGCAGCTCAGACTGTGTTGATTCCTATTGGTCCGGCCGTGTCGCAGTCGCCAATGGGAGAAGAAGTAGGCGGACTTACGACCACACGCCTTGCTGTTATCCAGAATGGCAAGCTTCTTCTGACTCCGCATACAGTTCATATCAGGAAGGTGAGGCGATGCAAGCTACGGTTCCCAAAACCTGGTTATATTATTAAATAAAGGAAACCTTAATTTAGCAGATCAATATGCTCAAGAATCGATTGATTGGAGGCGCATTATTGACCTCACAAAAGTCAATAAATGCTGACTAAGATTGGCTGTTTTGCCATTAGATCGTATGACTTAAAATGTGACTAGTCAGCTTTAAGCAAATAAGGCATTTTTCCCCAAAATGAGCAAAATTCAATGAATGACAACATGAGTGAAGCATTGGCTAAGCTATTTCCGTTCATCTTCACGTAGACTGATAACTGCTTACGAGGGAGAAGAGGGAATTATAATAAGAAATAATCCTAAGTTAATTGTATACATAGTAACAAGCAACACTCGACTGAGCATTTTCCAATTGAACTGTTTGGATTAAAGTCTACATAATAGCCGCCCAAGTAGAAAAACACTCTTGACCTAATACGCTTCGGTATTTTCTGCGCAGATCTATGTACAGCAACAATTCAGTACTTATATTTGGTCGGTAGTAAGTCATCTTTCTTAAAAATTTGGTTTTTAATTGTCCCATTGAGATACTTTGAGACGCTGGCTGGACTAGCCATATGACTTTACATTCCTAAACTTATTGCTGTCCTAAAAGGTCTCAATCGACCCAGATTATTAGACGCCAGAGGCAGAATTTTTTGAGTATAAAGGGCTATAGGAATATGTCCTATCAAGAAAACCTACAGTGGATTTGTTCAAGAATAAGAGCGGCATTCAAAAGTAAAGTGCACTCAACAAAATGTCCTTTGAACATCTTTCATGAAAATGCGATTGTCCTTGTTTGGTCAGCGCAAAGAAGCTTAAAATATGCGTAAAATATTGGGTCATGTTTAGTAAATGAGACATAAAACGCCTATAAATCACAGTCTGGAACTTTGACAGGAATATATTAATTCGTTGCAACAGTCCACGAGCAAACCTAACAAGTCCCCATCCAAGTGATTCATTGCTAGGTAAAAGTAAATCTAATGCCTTCGACTGATGTCTCATTAATTTTTCTATTCAGTCCGTCAGATTTTATGAAAGCCAAATTTTAAATTAGCTGGCATTGTGTAACTTCTAGCAGAATAATCTACTCCCTATCCCCTGTCATTTGCCATCTACGAGCACTTAGACTGAAAGATCAGGATATCCTTGTTCACTTGTGAGATTTCTAGTTGAGATCGCCGTAACTGGCTTGACATGCACCACATTCTTCGGCAGGCCTTGGAATAGGCTGAA
>CACRXP010000044.1:247692-263995 GCA_902702965.1 Spirometra erinaceieuropaei | reverse complement strand
TCCGCACTATCCACGGGTATGAATGTTCGCTCAAATCTGAAGACTTCTTTGACTTCACGATCATGAGTCATCTGCGCAGTCATCCGTACAAGGTCAAGCGGGAGCGTACACGCCTAGACCATCGGAAGTTATCATTCAGTCGAAGAGTTTTTCGAACGTTGAACTCACTCCCAATTGAAATGGCGACATCAGATGCAGAGGTTTTATTTAAAAGGCAGCTGGGTCGCATGATCGTTGATAAACGACAACGCTCACTGCAGGCCAATCTGCGACCAGCCGTAAAAATTATTTCCTCGTCCAACCGCCTATGTTGCGCATGTCTGCACGTTTAATGAAATTTCTTCCATATTGACCCAACTGGGAAAAACTCGGCGCCTTGATGGGTTTCGAACCCACGCAGTAAGGTGAAGGCTTTAGTACGGCCAACGCTCTAACCACTTGAGCTACGAGGCCCCGCCGAACAACGCGAGTCAACTTACTGTATCAGATTTGGTGGGTTCCAGGCGTTGTAGTAGGTTGGGCGCGTAACTTGACCCAAATGTGATTAACCGCGCGTCGTCCGGCGGGGCCTCGTATTTCAAGTGGTTAGGACATCGGCTGTACCAAAGCCTTCTCCTTACTGTGTGGGTTCGAGTCCCGCCGAGGTGTAGAGTTTCTTACAGTTGGGTCAATATTACTTATTCAAAATCTGCCAAAGCATCTATTCATAAACAATTATCTTGGCATTCTACACTCTTCCATGTGGGGTTTCCTAACCAGACGTACAACATTTCGTGTCTGTGAACGCACAGTTAGTATGCATTTTCCTTTAAATTCTTTAGTAGACACATAATCGCAACTACGTTACGCGATCAGTTTGGCCTTGATATGAAAGACGTACGAAAATCTGGAGGTTGAGTAGAGGCTTTTAAACGAGCCCAATCTTCCTGGTTCCCGTCAAGGTCTTCCTTAGTTTAATATGATAAAATGTATTTATACATATTTGAGAAGAAAAGCTACGTTTGTAAAACTGCTAATAGTTCGGACATTCCGGGGTATTGATTTTTGAAGGTGTCTGTTGTCGGCCGCCTGCAGAAACCGTATCCAAGTACAACGGCTACTTAATTAGTACGTATTTTTATATTGATTTACTGTGTGCTTGTAAATCCTAATCAAATGAATAGAGAAAATGCGCAAAAATATTCGGCGAAGATATGGTTTGAAACCAGGACCAGCAACAGGTAACCCGGGGAATGGTGGTAACAGGAATCATACGGGTGGGATCTTTGGACGCACGTAAATGGAATCCGAGAGAATAAAAATAATAAACAAATAAAACTGCATCGAGAGCCCTCTAATAAACTTAGAAAGCCAGAGTACGGCAGTTTCAGAGGAAAACGAGACTGGTACGGCATATGTCGAAATGCATTTTATGCTACCCTCCTTAGCAAACCAGACTGCTTAGCAAAGATTGATGAGAAACTGGTGAGCTGCCGAAGCTACGAAGTCGGTAGAAAACAGCCGACTCCGAATGTACGGTAAGAAGCATAAACGGAGCAGTCGAGCAAGTGAACAAGACAACCTGGCAAGCTCTCAGGCCGTACGATGTGACAGGCGAATGGAGAGCCCACTCGCTCCTGCCGTCTGAGAGATATGAATAACACCTACTTAAATAGCTGCAGTAGCGAGTTTGTATATTATTATACTCACCACATGCATAAACCATAGGCCCACCAAATATACTTTCTTGTGCCTATTTGTAGCAAATTTGTACTTTCCTCAAACTGTATACTCGAGAAAGGGTTATCATTTGATTTTTCAAATGTCCGCTAATATGGGATTTTAAAGACTACTAAACTTCCACTCATAGCAGTTCGGCCATCGTTGTCGACGATATCCACCGTGTTCTCCACAGCAGGCTGAGAGCAGACACGGTGACCTGCGGCGAATTTCCTCTATAATGATATTGGACTTGTGCGGCATTTGCCGCACTCTCTCCTCCTTCGTTGGCCCGATGTCAAGTCATTGTCAATAAGAATGGCGGTGACGGAGGTCGCAGGTGGCTAGCACAACCGGAATCACCACTAGGCGTGCCGTCACAATCCGCTCAGATCTCGCGGCGTGGGAGGGCCTTAACGGCCACATTGAGAAGGAGTCATTGACGCCTGACTCTCAGACTGCCGTTTCCAAACAGACAAACACTGGGCCGACTACGAGGTCCAAGTTATTCCGTCGAGTTGCAACATTCCAAGCCACGGCTTTTAGCGCGCCGTGATAGCTTCATGCGCATCAGATTGTGTATAATGAAGAAAATGCGCTGAGTCACTCTCCCATCCCATTCCCAGGCCGCAGTCGATGTCCGAGCCGGCCAGCTGACAGGCGTGGGGAATGGGCGCAGAGGCTGACATATTTATTTACCTTGCCACATGCAAGACCTGCCCACTCCATACGCGAGCACCAGAATTTTAAACAACAGGTCTTGGCGGCATACATCTAACATGGGTAAGAGTGCCACAGGTCAACGTAGGAAGTAGCCGTTTCGGCCTGACCCTCGGCCCACCAGTCCGCCATTCCACACAAACACACACACGCAACGTGGCCTGAGCTTCCAAGCCCCAGCGCGCCAAACACAGTGCTAGTTTCAGACTCGTGTCATACATGCAACAGAGGAGTCACATGGAAATGGAGCCGAGATTTTACGTGGCGGGTGGTGATTGGCTGCTTCTAGTAGATTATGGTCTTGCGTGGTACTCAGTGTTGGTGGGGAAAGATGTGATACTGTGGCGTAGCCAGCGGTCCTCCGCCGCAGATTTTCGTGGATGCGCATGTGTCCTACCGGGCCGATGAGATAATTAAAGGCACGGAGACAGTGTGGAAAGTGGGAGTGGGTGTGGCGAGCGTAGGTCAGTGCTCCATAATTTCTTCTATCCGTTTATTAACGCGTCTTATGAAATAAGAAATAGGATCCACACGCAATGTAAAATTTCGCAAGCCCCACTCACCTAGAGGAATGTCTACCTTTCCCTACATAGAAAATATCGGGCTCGTTAACTAAAACTCTGAAAAAAGGAATGGTTCAAAAATTTGGACATGTTTCGGGTTTCAAAAAGCTTTTTTAAACCGAAAAATTTTTTTTTATCATGAAATAATTAAAAAACGTGATTTTCTATCAAATAAACAGTAAATGCAGTTTTTTACGTGCTTTCAATCGAGTATATTTGAAATGAAAATGGAATCTAGAACTCATCAGAAAAACCCGTATTGTTTGAGCAGTCGTTTGTTTGCTGAATGCAGTTTTTATTGACAGAAAAAGGGTACATCTAAACGCCAGCATCCTATCTTGTGTGAAATATTGCAGAATTTTGCCGCAGGCAATTAGTTTTGTAAAACCGCCTAATTGATCCTCCTGAATCAAACCATATCTTAAAACTTCTGTAAACCTTTCGCAGCACCGGTTGCTGGGCGTAACATGTTGTGAATTGGATAACGGGCGCCCCAAAAGATCTCATTAAGTAGAGGAAATTCTTTAGAAAACCGTAACTTTTATTGCCTAGTTTTTCGATCTGGTTCCTCAGCTCGTCGTCAGAACATGGGTGTACAAAAACAATTGACATCTTAAACGAGTCCGACAGAAGATTCTGCAATTGATCAACATCCGTGCCAATACGTGCTAACCGTATTTTGTCACCTCTTGTGATTGGCTGCGATGGTTGGGATTTTCCCTAACGTGGCATCTAGATCGATATGAAATCGATACATGCCTCATCTGAGTGTACTGTTTTCAGGAATTAGCGCCTTCCCTTATTGGGCAGGCACCAACTATGCGAGTGTTTTCCCACGCAGATTTCTCTCCACTGTCCAGTGTGTGCATGACCACTTGGGATAGATGGCTGCGTCTCTTCACCGTTAATTGATGCTTCTGTATACGGTTTGAGACAAATTTACCAGTTTGACCACAATAGACGGTGTTACAACTATCACATGGGATTTTGTAGACAACACTTATTTTATCAAAGTAGTTAAATCTGTCCTTAGAGTGTACATTCTATGTGTAAGACAGTTGGTAGCTGGTTTTCTAAGCGCATCTGATGTTCTTTAAACAACCTTCAGACTAGTCAAGATGCATTTCTCACGTATGGGAAAATTATAAAGGTGATTGATCTTGGTGCCCGGGTGGCCGTAACATTAAAAATACCTTTCACCTTGAAATGGTGGTGTCTCCTGCATTTAAGTAAAAAGTCACGCGAGTGCCCGTTTGGGTAAATACTTCGTAGAGTTATTTCAATTTTGTTCGCTAACTTGCTTCATCAGACAAGGGAGTTTTGACTAGATTCAGAAGGGTGTAGATTGTAGTCAGTTTGTGAGGTACAGGTTGGTTACTCGCAAAATGTAGGATAGATTCTTAAATATGCCTCTTTGTTATAAATTGAAATTTGAGGTTATCCACCAGTTTATCGGCGTACAAAGACATCCAGGAATAGTAGTTGTCCATCAACCTCCGTCTCGAAAATCCCCTTCATTTCTTGGAATAAAGGGTTGGGATTTGTATGAAACAAACTCACTCGTGAAGAAGAAGAAGAAGAATAAGACACGATCGCCGGCGATCTATTGGGAAACTCACTCGTTTTATTTAACAATGGCAAAAGAATAGTCTAAGTAGCAAAGCCAGACTTCTGGGTTAATTGTGGGAAGAACCGTGGTTCCTGCTTTCTGTATGGCGGTTCTACCAGGAAATGTGATACGAGTGAGCCCATGAGAGCGCCTTTATTTGTTGATGGCATTGCTTGAAGAAGGTAGAGTTTGTTTCCAGACAAATATCTGGAAGTTAAAGTAAAGTCTCTGCAGACGCATTGGAAGTGTAGGTTTAAAGGACTACTTTGGTGCGGATGAGACCGCACGACAATCAGCAATATCCGAGTAACCCCATTCAACTGAAAATCATTGCGAGTTTTGGGTGAGAATTTCATGATCTAGGCTACTTAGTGTATGCACATTGCATGATTCACGTTAACAGCAGCGCAGATGCTAGCTAAATGCCCAGACATCCCTTTCGCTAGTATTCTGCCGCTTCACGACACGTCGGCAAGGTGTTCAGATCCTCGGTGCTTTCCTAGTGTTGCTCATGGGTTTCTGGCATATCCAACAGTTCTCAATTTTCGGCTTTCTACCTTTCCGCGAAGTGAAGGCACCAGATTTTCGCAAATCCTTTTGGAATCTGAAGGAGCGTAAGTATGCATTTAAGAGCCGATATTGATTAGCTGCAGAGGATTCGTATCCACTGATCTGCTTCATGCTTGACCTACAGTAAAAACTAAACAATATCAAAGAATTCGTAGGTGTTTTTATTTTTGCTTATAGCATATCCCCAGGTAATAATACTTTCTTACCAACATTCCTACATATATTTTGATTGCAGTGATGCCTCAGACGCGCCTCTTCTTGCCTGGCATTTGCGACCAAGGGGACCATATTTGAACAATCAACCTTCTTGGTCATGACATTGGCTGATATATGTTTTCCCCCTATTTCCTAGTATGTAAAAATTACCTTTTTTTCCTATACAGTCGTTGCCTTTTTTATAAAACTGCCCTTGGAGTTGGGGGGGGGGGCGTTTACGGCGTTTGTGTCATCGTATCTCCACAAAAAATTTATTCCAATGTTGGGACGATTGGAGCTTCCGAAGAGCACGTTTACGCGGGCCCCACGCGAGCCCGAGTCAGCTCCCGGTACACTTTAGCCCAACGCAAAGAGAGCTGCCGATGGGATCGTACTTACGCAATGGTCATTTCATCCAGGAGTGAAGTATCCTGTCGAACAGATGGCCTTCATAGTTGTGGCGTTTTGCACGTTCTATTTACACTAAGCGTGGGAAAAGAGTTACGTTTGCGTGTAATGAGTATAGGCGGGGCAGAGCTCATGTTCCCCCCTCTCGCTTCGCATACCAGCGGTAGGTCTGTAGCGAGCTGGCTGCAGATTGATGTAGGTAAGGTACAAAATCTGACCAAAAGTTACCGTCTGACGCCTGGCGTATGTCTGGGCGACGCCAGTATGTGGTCGGTATAGAGAGCAAACAGTAAAAATGCGGGCAGAAGGATGAATTTGCAGCCATTTGTTTTTCCCGAAATTCTCAATTTAAGGTAGTTTAATTCATACAGATTTAGCGAACACTTGGTCGCTGACTTTTGTTGCGAGGACGCAAAATTGAAAATCGAAAAAAACTAACGTTCATTTTCGTAGGGAGAATAAAAGTGGGACCTTGGAAAAATACTCAGCGCAGCGCTCTAATAGAAATTTCTATCTCGAAAATTTATCGACAAAAATGCTGATATTTGCTGCTTTCATTTGGAACCGATAGTACTCTTTATGAGCTTGGGTTGCGGCGGGGGGAACTTTTGTTTTGGCTTACGCGAAACGATGACACGTTAAAGCGCCATGCAGTAGGCCAAGTCGGCCGCGGCAAATTATTTCGGACAGCCAATTAATATGAGCCACATTATCGGACACTCGTGATGCCTTCGCTCACGCGTGCGGCCGATCGAATAATCGATATGTTCCCTCAAGGAATTCCTGCGCACAAGCCGGCCAATCGATGGCCTCCACGCGACAGGTTGTCACGATTTGGCAAGCGATAACTCGGAATATTCCAGAACGCTCAGTGGACCAAATAAAAAAGACGGGTTTGAATAAGAGAAAAAACCCGTGTTTGAGGGCTGTCAATAAATGCCTGGATTCCCGGTTTGGTTCTCTCTCTGTATCACCACCTACGTCTCCGGTCATAACAAACTTCTTTAGATAAGTATGGATACTGAGATGTCAAAGGAATTACAGTGAATTTGGCAACCCATGAAATGTGCTAATAATTCGCAAACCTGCGTAGACGACTGGACAATAACCAAATAGGTAGGAAACGCACGTAAAGAAGTTGAAAACATACGAGAAACATTAAACACAATGCAATGTTGCTTGGAAATAACGCTTTTCTAGAAAACTGGAAATTTTAAGAGTTAGCAAGCGCTGTTAATGAGAAAACTGGCAGTTTTAATACACAGAAATTCCGTCTATTCAATCAACTGCATAGATAAAATAAGCCAAGGCAAATAAAATTTCGAAGTAGAGTCTCGGACTAGAACTTTGCCAATCGGCATATCGTTCCCGCGCCGGCGTACGGGGCCTTGTGCATTCACATAGAGAATTGCGTCACTGAACTTTTTACTGCGATCGTGGCCTAATCTAATAGTTTCACGTTCGTATACCCACTGTTACACGGCGTGTCGGGAACAACAATCTGTGGTCCAGCATCCTTGTTAACAAGTCAGAGTCCAGCTTTTCATAATCACGACCACAAAAGTATACGTAGAAATCTAACACTGTTCGCGTGATCATTAGATACCTTCTTTCAAAAAAGTAATTAAGGGATATTCACATGTTATTAACCACGACCACAATTTACTGCTGCTTTGGCTTTATCTAAAGCCCGTCATTTGGAAAGCGTCGTTTTTCCCATTTAGAATAAATTCCTTTCTTCCCGTGGGGTCTCGTAACTTAAGTGGTTTGAGCGTTGGCTGTATTAAAGCCTTCGCCGTGCGGTCATGAGTTCGTTTTCCACCAAGATGCCAAGATTTTCACAGTTAAGTCAATACTAATTGCTCAACATCTGCCTAAAAACGCTAGATTTTTATTTTTGTATTATTTGCCGACGCATTAAGTGAAAATATTAAAAGGCAAAAAAACGAATTTTTTATCCAAATGCGGATGCTACTCAACTTACATATTTCCGAAAAGATTTATCCTTTACAGTGCTTGGTTAATTAATGGGAGTTGCGAATAGATGTGTACATTGTAAGATCTGGTTTCGGTTCCAAAATACATGCAAGAGTGTGGTTTAAGTATTCATACATTTAAAATACCTGCACTTTAGCTGGCGGTTGACGGTTCACAGCGTGTTTTTGTAAGAATGCACTTGTCCAAGGCAGAATTCAGAAATGAATTTTAAATGAAGTCCTTTTTTGTTGAGCGGCTACTTCGCCGAATTCTGTTTTATGTACTCAGAAGCCATGGTTAACTCCTTGAGACGCGTATGATTTACGAATACTCATCTTCCAAAAGCTTACCGCAGGATTCGTGATGTTTTGACCGCTAGACCCAAATACTTCTTTAAGGTTTAAGACGTAGTCGCTACGGTTTATGCCCACGCTAAAGCCGTATTTCAAACACAGAAAAGGATTTTCTAGTCAGCGGATCTTCCATTTGAACACTTTCAGAGAAATGCAAAGTTAATGAAATCCTGTACCATAGGATTCCGAGCATGGAAGATCTTACGTATTTCATAATCTTTATGGACATATTTGTAATTAAGTATGATAATTACTTGGAAACTACGAAAGCTGTGCAAGTGAAAATGGCATTAAATTGATGTCCAGACACCTTCTGTCACCTTTTTATAATTTCCGGTAAATTGCCCAGGGTAAAACTATATGAGTCAGGAGCAATGGTGCCCCACAAGTGGCTAAGGATCACCTCGGGGAGTAAGGTATGATTTACGATGGGCAAAAGTGTAAATTTCCCTCTCTAGCTTCCTGCTTTGTATGGTCGATTCGCCTTTATACAGGGCAGTACACAGGGCCAGTTCTGACTGAATAGAGTCGCAGAAATGGGCGTTGCAACTAGAAACCCACAAGATGATTGCTTAACGTCCCGTCGATAAGAGTTTTATTTCAACTTTCTAAACCGTCATATTCTTCCTACAGATATCTTCATTCTCATATTTCTCATTCCATAGCAACGAAGTGCTTCCAAATGGGAGTTGTGTGATAGAAACCAGGGTGGCATTCATTTTTTAGTCTCAGAAAGTTTTAGCAATGCGTGCGAGAGTAATGAAAACTTTAATGTGTACACATTCTGGGTACTTACATTCGCTGCTGAAGGCTTACGTTCGCGCGGTTGGGCATAGCCACTCCAGGTAGATAAGAAGCAAACTTTATGTGTCGCTTTCAAAGCAGGTCTCATTATTTCAACCGTTGTTATTTTCTCGCGAAAAACCGGAAGCATCTGTGAACGCTATCGCGCACTAAAAAGGATTTTTTACGTTCTTCCATTATATCATGGAGAAGGAATCGAAGTTGTTTCTGATTATTAAACATCTTCAAGTCATGACAACAATGCATTTTACGGCGCCCACTGACCAGTGAAAGCCAATCAATAACCGCAACGGAAACGGAGAGAGTTTAAGATTTTAATTGCTGCATGGCGTAAGATTTCAACAAAGACGAATTCACAGTTTTGGACTCCGTCTCCAAACGTCTCTTCATGGGATGACTAAGAGACTCAACATAAATAAATAACCAATACAGATACAAAGTCAAATATTACCATAGGCAAGCAAATTTTTATGTCTGAGGACTCACAGTAGGTGGGCTTACTCATGAAATGTCAGCTGAAATTCCGAAATGCGCTTTCGTTTCGAAAAGATTCATTAAGTAGGTAACAGATCAGTATGCAGTACAAATCTATAATAATTCAGTTACAGCAGGGTGACAATTTTTGAAAGGTAGTCCTTTCGGCTGAATGCAAAAACTATATTCTGTCGAAAATGACTACTTACGTAGCACGCATTTTTCTCATTGATTTTCGATGCCTCTAAAAGTCTGCTTATATTTCCTGGAAAACACGCATAAAAATATTACTTCTTCCGCTCATTCGATAGAATATTCCGTCTTCATTCAATTTTACGCTTGAAGGAGTGGTACTATTCGGCTTTTTAAACCTTTTCTAATCCCCGAATAATTTTAAATGCCGTCACACTTGCATTTAGGTTTTCCAAACTACAAGCCCTTTATTTTCAGCGTACGGTAAGCCACACAATTCTCTACGGTATTAAGAGGAGACTATATGGAATTTACAAAGTGTAGCATTGGATTTGATCGATATTGTTAACTTTAAGAACCACATGGGTAAATGCAGAGGCAAGGCGTTTTATGAACGACCGTTCCATGGTATTAAAAAGTCCTTCAGTTGGAATGTTTTAAAAAGTGAATTATGTCATTCTTTCGACGATATAATTAAAAGGCGACGCAATTTTCAATTGAATGAGTGAAAAAATTAATAGTTACCCATGAAATACAATTACACTTTTATGGGGATCGACAATTAAAGAGAAATGATCATGCTACTTAAATAGTCATTTTTTACGGAGTGTAGTTCTTGCATGCATCCGGAAGGAAGTTCTTTCAAGAGCCGACATCCTGCTGTAACTTAAATATTATAGATCTATACCGCCTACTGGTTAGTTTTACGAACCTGCTTAGTGAATCTTTTCGAAACGAAAACGTATTTCGAAATTTCAGTTGACATCTCATGAGCTAGTCCACCTACTGTATATCAGAAGGCGTCCACGATCATTTAGTTTTCTCATATGTGCGAAAAAAACAGTACCGCTTGCAACTAGACTACCACGTTCTCACGTGCATTCGAATTGTCTGCTTTCGCGACCACCTCAACGGCTGATAATAGATTTGTCTATATTGCTAAATGTCATTGAGCACTTGATTGATTTAAATTTCCCCAAAAAGGTAGTCCAATTATCTGATGTCGCAATAGAGATGTTTAAAAAGAGACGAATAGTATGAACAAGATTTGAAAACAATGCATTCAAATGAACGACGGTTTGATGTATTAAAATACGGAATCGTTTAAACGTCACATACGCAGTAAGAGTCACGGAGTGCAAAGATGTGCGTTTGGTTTTTTGTCCCAAGAACTAGCGAAACTGGTGGAACTACGTTACAGTCGATCACTGATTCTTCCGCAGCCACTAGGAACGGACATAACAAGGAACCCTCAGCTGCTAAGACAAAAGCCAATGAGACATTGAAATGAATCAGAGGAATGGCAATGTTGACGGCGAAGGAGCAACCTTCGTAAAGACTCCGGTCCCAAAGGACAACATCGTGAACACAAACTGACATTCGTTCACCTTAATGGCAATTTAACTGTCGTTTACGGCAGTGTTTATTACTGCCTTAGGAGAAGGCCCCAACAAAAAGTAGCTAGGAAATTGGTATGCAGCACAGCTGGTTTTCGAAACACTTACGTCACTCGCCCTTTCTACATCCACAGCATTGTGATAAGCAGATTCAAAACACGTCTTTGGCCCGAAAATTAGTTTTATCGAACTGCATTCCGCGGGCCTCAGATAGCGCGTTCGTGTGAATTTCATGAATTACACATCAAGTTCGAGGTATTGCTGCCGAAACCTTGGCCCTGAGGCAACAGTCCGTCGTCAAAGAATAAGGCTTATAAGATTGCAATAGTGGGAAATGCAATCAGTTGTCGCAAGAAAAGATTAGCAGGGTCATGTTTGCTTTCTTCTTATGTACCACTCGACTGCCCGAGTCTATCCCCGAGCTAGAAGTGAGACTGCAGCCATTGAGTAAAGTGTCAGGGAAGTCTTTGAGTGCAACACACATGCCCCGGACTCAAACTTAACCGTTACTCGCTCGTCATTAATCTGTGTGACCCTCGTTCGGCACATTTTCACCAGATTTACGGTCCGCTCACAGAATTCTTTTACAATTCATTGGGCAATTTGAAAGCCAGTGTACAAACTGTCAGATAAATCTGCGAAAACGTCAGCTCACGTTTAAAAACGCGAAGACCTTGAAGGAAATGCACCGGACGAATCTATCCAAGCGGTATCTGCCAGGCATGTGAATAACAAAAAGTATTCACTTTCCCTATTATGTGTCCTCTGTTGACGCGATTGTGGGAATTACCCCGCATATAAACGGTATGAATGAGCCCGGTTGCCGGGACGCTGTCTGCCGCCTTCCCGCACCACTTGGGTTTGGAGTTGCACACAGACCGGAGGCAACCACCACGCGTCCGGTAATGAAACTGAAAGACCCACTGCACGGCAAGAAACATCTGTAGTCCTTTTTGGATTTGGTGCAGTTGCGGACAAAGCAACTACGTCGGAGAAACCGGAAGACAGCTCCGAACCCGAATGGCCGAACACGGTGCACCGGTGCGGAGAAATGACGCCAGCTCTCAAGTTGCGGCTCATTCGACGAGATCTGGCCACACATTCAAATTCTACGAGGCCGAAATTCTCGCAAGAGGTGACAATCGTGTAAGTCGGCAGCTACTTGAGTCATGGCGTACTGGCCATCAGTCCATTAACGAGTGCAATGTTCTTCCTCTTCCACACTTTGTGTTGAGGCTTCATCTAGGCGGAGTGATTGGCCACGCGGGGAGCGCATAGGTAAACACTTTTCACAACACCAGGGTCGGGTGATCAGATGATCGAGCAATCATCACACCAACATCCAACGCACGTGATGAAAGCGCACCAATTAACGACGGGAGTGCCGGCCACCATACCACGTTGTGAGAATACAATAACTCCGAGAACAAGCGTCTTAGATGACAATGGGTTTGCAGACGGCAGTGGGAACCCACTGGTACAGATCAAAAGTCTCCCTTAATACAATAGCGTCTTTCAAAGTGGTTAATTTTGAATGAGTTTACGTGAACAATAGGCTATTTATATACGGCAAGGGATTCCGTGCCAGCTGTATTTTAACCATGCGGTCACGGTGACTTACAACTTTCATCCGGCAGCGATAACCGGTAGTTGCAGAACAAGTTGCATATAAATACACACACTGTCCGCTTAAGCGACATATGACATACCGCTTGCGAAAACTAATGTAAGAACAACTGCGTGAGCCGCGAGAAGCTACAGGATTGGTTCACCGGTCCCCAGTTTATCAACAAGTACAACGAACTTCCCATTCCATACTCGGTGCCGAGACTTCTCCTAGTCGGATTAATTAGCCACGCGGGGAGTGCACAGGTGAACACTTTTCACAACTCCAGAGTCCGTGGGTCAGATGGTCGAGCAGTCATCACACCAACATCCAACGCACGTGATGAAATTGCAGCAATTATCGACTCGAATGTCGGCCATCAAGCAATGCTCACACCAAGTGCGACGATCCCGGATGAAGGGGGCAGCCGTGAATGTTCATAGGTATGCGGTAGTATAGTGACTGCATCCTATAAATACTGCAGCACCTTGAGCATGAACCACCCGTATCAACTTTTGTTGTTCTGATAATGGGTTCGGGCAGGAATTCGAAACGTCAGGCTAATAAATCTCTTGTCCCAGCGATCACGTCTCCTTATTCAAGGCTGCCAGGGTGTTCTACATGTTTATATATCTTCATGTTATTATTTGGTCCGACGCCACATCGATCCCATGCAGTTGAATTGCGCTTGATCGCCTAATAACTCAAAACATATTTGCATGATCTAGTAGGTTTAGATGATGGGATAAAGTGTAACAGCTCTCTATAAGCATGAACCGATTAAAGGCACATCATCGAATATTTCGGTCAAATTCAAGGATGTCAAGATGAATTAGGGCTCCTCTATGGAATTAACGTAGTATTGCCGATGATGGCTTCTGAAATACCAGCAGTTGGGCTTGTACGATGGCCGAGGGGTTAAATCAAGGTGGAACTGCGCTAGGACTCTCTTGGGAACGACAAAATGGTTTGCCATTACGCAAGGACACACCATGGAGATAACTACAAAAAGCAGGGAAGAGATTGGCACGGTTATTATCCGTCTGTAGGTCGTCAAACAAACAGCTTGTTCACGTTCGAATTTGCGTGTTGTTTGCTATATCACACGCCAGTATCGGCCGTGTAAGAAAACTGGCATCCATAATCTGGACTCATAACACGAACTCAAATTCAAAAACACATGCAGTGGCATGACCTATCAGCAACTAGGGAAGGAATGTCTTGGATTTTCGCACTTGGATGGTCCCCTCCCCTCGCTACCACGCGCTGGACTTCCAGTGCCCAATAAGACAAGTATTTCCCCAGTCAACGACCAACCCGACCAACAATGGGTGGTATTACGAGTCGAACCTATTGGTTAGAGTTTCCTCCCTAGCTTTCATTATGAACAAGGGAATTTATTCGAAATAGCAGAGCTTAGTAATGATTTAACCTGCCTCAAAAATTCTAGTATGCACTTGGGATCTGACCCGAGGATGGTAGCGCACAGTTCGGGAGAAATCGGCGATAAAAGTTCACCATATCAAAGAACCGTTGCAACTGACGTTTCGAGGTAGGGGGTGGAAAGTCCCGAATGGCGGCAACCTTTGAGGGAAAAGGCCGAATGCCGTTTGAGTCGATCAGGTGACCTAAGAACTCAAGAGAAGTGGCTCCTAGGACACATTTGGCAGGATGCAGGGTGACACCAAACTGCTGAAATCGGTCGAAAAGCAGGGTAAGGTTTTGGAAATTTTCCTCGACATCTTAACTGGCGACGAGAACATCATCAATATGCACATAAACAAATGGAAGGCCACGTAAAACATGGTCAATGAAACGTTGGAAAGTCTGTGAGGCATTTCGGAGACCAAATGGCATACGGAGGAACTCAAACAAACCAAAAGGAGTCGTCACTGCCGTTTTAGGAATGTCCTCAGCCGCGATCGGAATTTTATGAAAAGCCCGGACCAAATTGCCCTTCGAGAAAACGGTTTTGCCACAGAGAGCTCCGGCAAAGTCTTGAAGGTGAGGAACTGGATACCGATCGGACATAGTGACATTGTTTAGGGCTCTATAATCGCCACAAGGACGCCAATCATCGGTATTTGGTTTAGAAACCATGTGCAAAGGAGATGCCCAGGGACTGTCAGACTGTCGAATAATACTTAATTGCAGCATGTGGTCAAATTCAGCTTTAGCTGAACTGTCGACAGTCTCGACAGTTCGATAAATTAAAAGGAAGGCTTCTTTAATTTCCCCCTGTTTCCACTTTAATAAATGAGCACTTACGAACAAAATAAATGCTATTGCAAGCCCACGAGTTTATTGTTCGATAGTTTGACTGCAACTTGTTTTTTTAGAGCTTCATTTGCTACATCTTGTTTTGTGGGCAGTGTGTGCTGAACCGTGCACCGACTTCCGGACGAAAGTGCGGTTTAGTCTTCAACTTTCGCCATCTTTTTAATTCGACGCCTACTAACACAAGCAGTCATCAAACTCGCCGGCTCTTAGCCGATAGTTCGAGGAAACGAAAGAAGAAAAAGATATTCGGTCAAAACGCACTAGTTCGGCAAGTTGTTTGAATTTTTGTTCATTAAACGCTCGGGAAATCAGGAGGCAACCAGTCTCTTTAGACTTTATATCGAGAAGGTGCAGTTCATCAACAGTTGGTGAGTGCTCGTAGTCTGCTCAATTCTCGTATAAAGTCCTTTCGTCTAGGACGAATTGACCCAAATGGCCATCCCGTTCCTCTCCATTTAGCCCATCACTGTCCTTCCACTATCCAAATTTTGAGACAAATGTCTCGACACGAATGGAACAGCATCATGCCTTATATAATTCAGGAACACCGTAACGCCATTTCGGCCATAGCAGAAAAGGATATTCGCCGTGTATCATACATCTCGGTGAACGCATTGACGGTGACTTGCGAGGCATCTACCGTACTCTCCTTGCCCTCATCCTAGTGGGTTCGTCGTAAAGGCAGCATAAGAAAGAAAAAGGACTGAATCAGCTACCTACGCATCCCACACACGGCTCGGCGGTTGCATGATTAGTTGTGATTTTTCAAAAACAAGCGGGAGACGGCTCGGAAATTATCTGATCAAGTGAAGGAGTCATTGGAGTCTGATCATCCTTCCTGTGAGGATTGAAATAGTCTGCAAGACGGCGACCTTCCAAACCCAGGTAGTTCAAAAGAGAGCCAGATTATTTGCACGAAGTTGACTTCACTCTTTTTCCCTTTCCCAGCTATCAGGTCATTGTCCGAACCAGTCAGCAATTTATTGCAGCGATTAGGCACAGATTGTTGGCGTGGCAAGAGCTTGCGCCTAGGCATGCCTTTTTGTGGATGTGCAACCCGATTAACGCGGGCCATATCTTAAACCGACTCCGTGCTGGTTTCTTGCAGCTACCGTGCGGCCAATTGTAGAGGCAAAGAAGACTATATAACCTCCCCCCATGCCGCCATTCCAGAATATATAGTTACCTTACGTGTTTTTAATTGTGTGTGTGTGTGTCAACGCGGCGTTTTTTACAGGTAGGAAGTAGCACTTGATAGACTGAGCCCCGGTGAACGCGTCTGGACAATTATTAACATTGATTTAAAAGTCACAATATAGGCGGCTCTGGCGTCGCTGTAAATCGTCTTGACGAGGCAGTTCCGGTCACACAGTTCTCTTCAGACAAGCTTTTCATGTCCGCCGCCTTGACTCACAATCAGGTTGGACACACTGAGTCCGGAAATAGCATTCAGCGTT
>CACRXP010000044.1:225227-244813 GCA_902702965.1 Spirometra erinaceieuropaei | reverse complement strand
GAAGGCGAGGCGTGCTATGACGTGGTCGGCATGTCGTGGTCATTGGGTCAGTCGGGTGATGGGGAGGAGGGACATATGATGTGAGTAATGTTTACGTCGGGTACGCTGTGCACACACCACTGCCATCAGGAGGTTGGGGCGACGTGCAACCATCACCTGGGGTCGGCGTTGGCCACGGAAGACAGAGCGCCTGCGTCAGCGTCTTCTGACAACATAGCCCTGGATTGGATAGCCATATAGCCACTGCCTCGGCTGTAGCTAGCACCCGTTGGCGTAGGCCTCTGGAGAAGCTTGCTGGTGTCCGGTAGCAACCTGAAAGGATTCATTGGCACCGACTGGGTGATTCGTATCGACAAGATGTGCGAGAATAGCACTCGAAATTGATGTGTTTTCACCTTTGCCTAGCCGGGTCGGTATGTGTTCACGTACTCTATTTTCTAGGCACCTCGTTGTACGGTCAGGGTATCCCGATTCACAGGAGCACGCCTCGCCATGCGAGCGGCGTGGAAACGATGAGTGTTAATAGCCCCTGAATCACTTATAAACCCTGTAACGTTGCATAATTTGAACGTTTATGCAACTGTTTTGGCCTGATGACGAGTTACCGAAAGCACGTGCTTGCCAAATTGACTTTTCAATTGTAACATGGGAATATTCGCTGAACTTAGACTAAATATTCCTTATAACTCGGAAACGACCTAAATAAACCAATTAACACGCAAAATTACAGTGTATTTCTTTAAAAATTTACGGACACGAAAGGAAACAAGGAAAGTAACATTTAATTGCCTAGAAATAACAATTTTCTCAGGAACACCGAGATATGGGTACAGGTACGATGTGATGCGTGTCTATGCATCAATTCAGTAAACAAAACTGAATAAGCACAAAAGAGTTTAGGGTATAAACAAATGTCCTCCAAGCTAGTGTACTATGCAGTATGGATGGAAAATCATGTGCTCCCAAACGACTTCTTGCGAATTTCATTTGATTCTTCCGCTTTGCAGCGTTGAAAATGTGGGTAACTGCAACGAAGAGGCTTTCGCTTAAAATCTCAGATAAGGACGATACGGGGACAAATGATTTCACAAAATCCTGTCGAGAGGTGGGTCAGTTTCCAAAAAATGACAAAACAACCGGTAGCTACGCAACCCTTCCAATAAAGTTGAAATCATCTTCACAACAGTACCTCCTGGAAAACGGTACTAATAGGGTATTTTGGTGACAAGGCTCCGCGCCCGCAGTTTTTTACTGGATACATTTGGGGAAACAATAGGACTTTTAGGCCGCGTGTAAACTTCGCCAAAAGAAGGGGTAATTTTTCACTAAAGACGAAGGACCCGTTTTCTCTTTTTGTTTAAACCATCTTCAGTATATTTTCTTACTTTCAAAAAAGAATGTCATACGGCTATATATATATACACCGGAGTACCCACCCGGTCGTCAGGCCGCTACTACTGGGCCTGTTTAGTGTCTCATTTGCCTGTTATCAGAAAGTAGACCAGACATTTGCAAAAAGGCTGCTAGATGGTGGATTTTTCTCGGTTACTCATGAATGCTTACGAGCCTTTCAAAAGATAGTTTTGTCTGAATGCGTCACTACTGCTTTTTGGGATACAAGGCCAAAATTACTTATAAATTATGGTCACTAAGTAAGAAAAACGTGTGCATCTTTGAAAATAAACGGCTTACAGACATTTTGCCCACCTGGGTCCACGTGGATCCACAAATTAAGATTCAAAGGGGTAATTAGTGTTTTGGTAGATCAAGCGCGTTTACATGAACTCCCTGTCTAAGAACCACATACAAATGAGCAACCGAGGTCTCCAGTGACTTGCAGAATAGGAAATTGTCGAATATTTGGTAACGTCTATGGACACGCTAAACTGAGCACACCTTGTCGACCGCATCCCTAAAACAATATTCATATTCTTTTCTTTAATTTTTGTTCGAAAGCCGAATTGTGGCTAACGATAGTTTAAAACAGCCAGGACCTCACCAAACGTTCGCACAACATTAGGCAGATTTTGTCCTATTTAATGCTCTTTCTTCCGAGTTTTATTTTTTTTAAATCAATACAAAGGACCCGTCCACGACTTTTAAGCGAAACGTCCATTGTTGCACATGTTGGGGCACCTTCGCATTGTCCTTGTCGGTAATATCCTTCTGCCTATATCATGCGCCGCTGTGCGGTTGCTGGTTGGACTCCAGAGAGAGTCTATAAGTCACAACGGAAAGAGTGAGTTCCGTAAGGACGATCGGTGAGCGCCCCCTAACATTGTATATTCCCGATCGAAACCGACAGGGCAACGGGCTCGTGGCCCCGTGGTTAGAGTCGTGGACTTTTAACTAACAGGTCGCGAGTTCGAGGCTCGGGTGTTCCACACTTCAAGATTGTTTATGACTGGCTGACGACGGTTAATAAGCCAGAAATGACCATTAAAGTCTCCCATGCTTTTCTGCCTATATCATGCGCCATTGCGCGGTTGTTGCTTGGGCTTGAGAGACAGCCCGTAAGGCACAACGGAAGGAGTGAGTTCCGTAAGAACGATCAGTGAGCTTCTCCTGTCATTATATATAAATATATATGATGATAGGGGACCTCACTGATCGTTCTTACGGAACTCAATCGTTCCCTTGTGCCTTATGGACTCTCTCTCTCTCGAGCCCAACCAGCAGCCGCATAGCGGCGCATGATATATATGCTATATATGTTAGAGGAGCGACGACAGATTCTGGGGGATTGATTGATACAAAACTGTTTCGGGTTGGTTAGCCTTCATTTAGCCAGCCATAACCCTGACCACAGGCTAAGTCAGGAAACACGAACGTAATCTCACAAAGATGTCGCTGTAGGTCCACCACTGGGTTCTATCAGATGGGTCGTAAGCACTTCATCGAACCGAAGTTCGCAAGTGCCTCACAACCTACCATTCTCTGTCGCTACAGATCGTGTATTTATTCAATCAGGAATGGGTGCACTTCCCGAAGAGTGACTGGGCAGAGTGTATTCAGAGATTATATAATGGTCAGAAGGGTCATCAGATCATGCATGTTAGTATCGCTGCGACTGGTTCTGTTTTCATGAATTGTCGGCGATATATTACCGCCTTAACAAACAAATTTCCAAAAGTGAGGAGGTTTATTTTCCGCCAGTCGGAGCAATCCCAAACAATCATCGGTCTTCAGGCCCCTATCAGGTGGATCCGAGGAGAGGATTTCATGAAAGCACCTTCATGTTAAGCTTACTTCATACCTGTGGACACTTTATGCAGCTACTTAAAAAAATAAACTCTACACTAAAAAATCGACCACTGTCGCTCAATTAAGATTAGCCATTGAACAG
Source organism: Spirometra erinaceieuropaei (assembly GCA_902702965.1). NCBI lineage: Eukaryota > Metazoa > Platyhelminthes > Cestoda > Diphyllobothriidea > Diphyllobothriidae > Spirometra > Spirometra erinaceieuropaei. The sequence goes on along the minus strand of CACRXP010000044.1, from coordinate 241,467 downwards.
GAGCACGTTCAAAATGGCCCTTGTAATTTGTGTTTTTATTGCTGCACGTTGCTGATGCTGACAAAGTCCTCAAGGCACATTGGAATTACAATCGCGCTATGTCCATGTCCAGTGTTAAATACAAAAGTGCATTTATACATTTGAGTCGCACCATAAAACTATGTAAAGTATTTGCCTTAACATGAAATTATGCCTCCCTTGTTCATCAGCCGTGCCTTTGCATGTAAACAGTTTTTGCTGATCTGAAAACGAAACCGGTGCGTTCACTGAAAAATACATTACGTATGGCGGGACAGTACGCTGCCGGATGGTCGACGACAAAGGCTAAATTTGCAAAGATTTGTTTGTCTAATCTAATTCTAGTCAAGGGCAAAAGCAACGCGGTCTACTGAACAGGAATTTTTCAGGAAGGAAATCGACCCAGATACGCTGAGCGACTTCTATGTTTGCTCGTGGGTGAAGCGGCAAGAGGCAAGAGAACTCGTCCTCTCTGACTGCAGAATAATGTTTTAATTTTAGAACAGCCTGCTAATTTGATGTAGTCTTTGGTCAAAGTGGATTGCCTAAGGGCTTTGTGATACGGATTGGCGACAAAATTAATTTCTACTTACGTCGGACATACTGGCCTGTTTACATTGCTCCGAAAACCCCATCAGTGGCGTGTGCTCTTCAGAATTTCATGGAATAAAAGACGAATGTAGTTAGGCACTTCTAAGTTGTGATGGACAATGGCTAATTTGCATCAACGTGTTTTTTGTCAAGAAATAATAAAACATGATCATATATTTACTTCCCGCTGTCAGGTTAGGCAATGCGATGTACGCCTCTTGAGAAACAGTTCTCTCGGAAGGCAGAACAGTTTTACTAAGAAGAAGACAGTATCGCTGGGACAAGAGCTTTATTAGCCTGACTGTTTGGATTCCCGTCCGGACCCATCCTCAGAGATAATTGCAGATATGGGTGGGTTCAAGCTGGAATCCGAAACGTCAAACGAATAAAGCTCTTGTCACAGCGTTCGTGTCTCCTTCGCGACTGCGTCCTGGGATTCGTCGCTTCGCTTCTATTCGCAGACTTTAACTTAAGAACTGGCCGCTAATTTAAGACAGTTTCGGGGCGGAATGGATACTCTAAGCAGTCCTGCGATACGGATGAACGATAAACTTCATTTTCGATTAGCTGGAACATAATGGCATGCTGGCTTTGGTCTGAGAATCCCATCAATCATTCGCGTTATCTTAAATTTTGAGGGGTTAAGAAGAGATGGTTTTAGGTACTCCCTAAGAACGATTGTCAATGGCTGACTTTCGTAAACGCCTCTTTTGCCACTAAATATGCAAATGTCGTCGTATAATTACCACCCAAAAAGTAGGTATACATTTCTACCGACCTGCGTAAGAAAACAGTAAGGGTTGGCGGAAAACGTAGCCAAAGTGTAGGCACTGGCAACAGTCATGCAGAAAACGTCGACAATTCATGATGTGAGCGAGAAGGGCATATGTGGAGGCGTGGGAGGAAGTGGAGGCTTAGGGGGGGGGGGTAAGTGGGGGTGAGGCATCACAGAATACGTAATCAGCATGCACAGTCGATGTCTTGAAGAAGGAAACACGATCGCTAAAACAAGAGCCTCATTAGCCTGACGTTTAGGATTGCTGCTCGAACCCATCATCAGAGATAAAAGCAGATAAGGGTGGTTCATGCATATGCGGCTGCAGTATTTATAGGATGCAGTCGCCATGCTACCGCATACTCATGGATATTCAGGGCTCCTTCCCCGCCTTTCATCAGAAATCTTTGCACTTGGTGTGATAAGTGTTTGATGGCTGGCATTCGCGCCTTTAATTGCTGCAATTTCATCCCGTGCGTTGGATGTTGGTGTGATGATTGCTAGACCATCTGATCAACCGGCCTTTGCGTTGGGAAAAGTATTCACCTGTGCGCTTCCCGTGTGGCTACTTACTCCTCCAAGGCGAAGTCTCAGCACCGAGTGTGGAAGGGGAAGGTCGCTGCATTTGTTAATGGACTGGGGGCCAGTAAACCATGAATCAGGCAGCTCGCGGCTCACATGGTCGTCATCTGTAGCAAGAATTTCGGTCTATTCGAATTTTAATGTGTGGTCAGATCTCGTGGAATGAGCCGCAACTTGAGGGCTAACGTCGTTTCTCCACACCGTTGCAGCGTGTTCGGCCATTCGCGTTCGAAGCTGTCTTCCGGTTTCTCCGACGTAATTGCTTTGTCCGCAACTACAGCAGATCCCATAAACGACTCTAGACGTTTGTTTCTCTGGCAGCGGGTCTTTCGGCTATTACCTGAATCCAAAAAGTCAGGCTAATAACACTGTTGTTCGAGTGATCGTGTCTACTTTTTCAAGACCGCTTCCTGGTACTCGCCTCTTTGATTCTATTGACAGTCAATGTGCTACCTCATGGCATGTCAACCGAAATTCTGAAATACCTTTCGATTCGAAAAGATTACTCAAGTACGGTTGTAATATTACTCATCTTGCAACATAATCCCAGAATGATTCAGCTACTGCAGAATGCCAGCTTTCGAATGAACGCCTTTCCGGCCGCCAGTAGAAACAACACATTAGCAGCATTAATTTTTCCCATTCATTTTCAATGCTCTTTTAAATTCCAATGTAATTTATGCAAAATACATATAAAATGTTCATTCATTTGCTCATTCGGTAGAAAATCACGTCTTCTTTTGGATACAATCCGGTTTTTAAAAACTTTACCAAGTCCCGCCTACTTTTGAACCCCGATTCGCCGATACACTTGCATCCAGGATTCCCAACCTGCAAGCCGTATACTTTCCGCTTACGGAAAACCATATATTTCTCTACGGTATTGGAGGGAGGTTATGTGGGGTCAATAAAATTTGGCAGTGGATTTGAGGCATATTGTTAACTTTATGAGTCACTTTGGTAAATGCGGAGACATGACGTTTTATGAACTGCCATTTTATGGTTTTAAAAAATCCCATAATTAAAAACTTCTTAAAACCGAATTAAACTATTCCTTGCAGTTTATAATTGAACGGGGACCTACTTTTCTAGCGATCGAGCAAAAATATAAACATTTTTATGCACGTCTTCTATGAAATATAATTGAACTTTTAAGGGGATCGAAAATCAATAAGAAAAATGCATGCTTATTAAATAGACATTTTTGCATATTATTGTTCTTGCATGTAGTCGGAAAGAAGTTAGTCAGATAGCCGGCATCCCGAGGTAACCGATTTATTATAGAATTACGCTGCATGATTATTAGTTTTAAAACCCTACTTAATTAATTTTTTTTCGAAACAACGACGCATTTCGGAATTTCGGTTGACATTTCAGGCAAGAATCTGATTGGTGAGCATCTGCTATGGCAGGATCAGCAAACCATGACTTTCGCAGCCTCTGATATCCGATTCAGTACCGGTGGATGCGCTTGCGCCGACTCTCCGTATGCAGGTCGTGAACGTGGCTGCCCAGTCATCTTCGTCATTATGTTGTTGTCATTGGTTAAATATCCTGATCAAGTTTTTGTTGTTGACCAGGGGATGCGGATCGGTACGCCTAGGCGCAGGTCCGTCCGCGCCCCCCCCCCACTCTACCCAGGACTTTTTTATTTTCTTTGACACCGGGCCCAGGTGGGGAGGAGATGGCGCGGTCGATGTTGTGCAGGCCTACATTCATTATAAACTAATTCACGCCAAGTTACTGTGCTTGTTTCACCTTGCTGGGGAGGACACGGTGGACATCGTAGGGTATGATCGTCGAATTTTCACTGAAATTATGCCCCTGAAACGGGTCGCGCACACTGGGACCCCTGCCGTCGCCTCATTTCTGATGTTGGTCAAAAACCTGTGCCCTCCTACGTTTCCGTTCTTCTTGATTATGTCTTGACGCCGGGAGGAGAGAGTGAGATGGATGCAACGCAAAACTACATTCGCCATGAAGTAAATCAAGAGCAAGCCACCGTGCCAGCTTCGCCATGTTGTGGAGCACATGGTGGTCATCGCCGGCCACGACGACCGAGCAACCTCAATTTCGTCGACCGCTACGCTACCACACGCGCGCGCACTCGACACACCCAAAAAACGCATGCGTGCACCGCAGCAGGACGTTTTAAAGGCCAATTTCGTCAAGACGGGACATAGCGCATAGGAACGTGAGCAGTATTCGCCGGAACGCTCCCTGGCTGACGAAGCACGTGCAGGTACAAACATGGGACATGACAGTAGAAGGGAAACAATTAGTGAAATGTGTGGGCAAAGGCGTAATTTACAGTACGTGACCTATCTTATGAGTTCTCAGAAACCCAGATGGGTGCTGACATTCTTGGACGGAAAACTTTCTGATAAAGTGAATATGGGTTATAACAAGAGGCCTATCTCATGAATTTCTCCCAACGGGACGCATAGTCTCCGACTCCAGCGTTACAGATCATTACTCACATCAACTAGATTTACTTAAGCAAGCAATAACAACCGCGCTAACTGCCCATCGTCGGATGGATGATCGATTTGTTTGTCCTTCTTCCTGATTGGTTCTTTCTCATCCGCTGTTCCTGTGTTGGGTGGATGTCCTAAATGTCGTATCTTGGGGGACCCCAAATGATGCGATCACTCTGGCCTACGGACTAAGGGCCAGCTTGCAATGGCATGAGCTCTTACCTACAGTACATGACCTATCTCATGAAATCTGATAACGAAAACTGATGCGAGAATTTCTGGACGTCTTTAACATTACACATTTTGTTCGCTCATTCTTGTCCGTCAATGAGATGTCCTTTTTGTGCAGAAATTATGTTCAAGTAATTACATCAAGTAAAATATCAGCAAATTTTGGCGAAAATGGACGTTGGAAAATAATAATGCAATTTCCTATGCTAATACATGTCCTAGACTCCGATTACGCATATGAGTTAATTTTAAAAACATCAGAGGTTTTACCAATTCCCAAATGTCAAATTAGCGGATGTGTGCGATTTGATGCCCTAAAGTGCAGTAATATTGCAGATATCGATCCCTTCGTTTAACTGGACTAAATTTTTTTGCCGTTTTGAAAATTCTACTCTAGGTCACATGAATGACCTCAACTAAATGGGCAGTTCCGGTTCTGAACGTATGAAACACCATTTTTCGTGTAGTTTAGCTACTGCGCATAACTTATTCGGACGTAGAACGATCAAAGCATTAGTAGTTTTAACAAAATATCAGTATTTATATGGGCGCACTGTCATACATTCATAATCAATGAACGAAGTCTAAAAAAAGAACAAAAACACTGAAAATGGTCCCAATGTATAGAGAATGGCACGTTCTTACGTTTACGGTAGAAAGATAGTAGTACTGTTGAGGAAAGTGGAAGAAATGTCCAGAAGTGCGAAATGTTTACCTGACTTCACCGTGCAGAAATGCAAAGTACACAGAGATCCGTCAAAGGAGTGCAGTAATAAAGCACTTCTTAGAGAAGAAACTTATTAAGGAAATTTCTTTATCGATCGGAGGCATATTCGTTGCCGAATTTCGTTGTGGACAGCCATTTTTCTCGAAAATGAAGTCTGATGTTTGAATGAGTCTTCACATGTGAACCAAATGACCATCTTCGTTAAAAGGAGCGCCAAAAACTCACTAATTCGGTAAATGCCTTCAAGGATAATCTCATTTTAAAGTTCTTAGCAAACAGATAATTTAGAATATGTCTTTATGGACGATCAGGTGAAAAAACTGAAAATTATGAAGTATTAATCAATATTATGGAGCCGATCTGGAACTCGACGTAATCCAAAATGAACGAAAAGTGCTAATTACCTTAACGGAAGAAAGGTTCTCCCTATAAACACAAACTGGTATGTTTACGATCACGCCTCTCAGTTCTATTTGAATTTTTGTATGCACCGATCGGCCTGACAGCATGTCACCTTATGAACACTTTTGTACCAACAATGTCCCCATCGGTGAAATCAAGCAAAATCTAGTTTCACTTGACGAACCCCATCCCATTTAACTCAAACCAGTCAAGGATAACATGATTGCCTGGAAAACTGTTTTGGCATCTGCACTCAGAATGTAGGCAGTTGACAAACTATCAAATATGAAATCACACAACTTATTTAACGATATTAAGATGTAAACTTCAAAAAAACTATTATTAGACGTTATTTATGTCTAATTTCATATTTATTGCGTTCTTGGTATGAGAATACAGTCTATAGATCTAAATTAGAGCCATTTCTGACGTTTTCGGGGTCTTGCAGTTTTCGAAATAAATCGGCATTTCTAAACAACGCAATACCGCCTTTACCGTTTCTTTTATGTTTTCAAATATTTTAAACTTGTACTTAATTAACATAGGCATTGGACTTATGAAATGCTATCGGTTTGCGAATGTTTGACAATCATTCGTAAATGTCGACACATTTCATAAGTTAGGTAACGCACTAAAAATAGGAAGGGCTCTGGAAGTGAGTCCTCGATACCTACGAGGTCCCCACGAAAATTGCTCGGTGCAGCAATACTTACTTCTTTATTCTATTCCCATGTTGGACAATTAGGCATAGCATCCTGTCGACTAAATTATCCATCTCGTATGAAACCAGGAACACAGTCAATTAATCTTTTCGAAGAAGACATTACCAGTGGAATACATACTTTTGATCTATTTATAGTCTACCATCAATGATTAATCGCCAGTTGTCCTACAACGGCCTGCGTAAACTTAGAGACAGAAAAATCTCCTTCGAACTGCTTTCCGTACGGACCACTGCGCATCGCTTTCATGTGACAAAGGCAGTCTTTCTCTCTCTCTCTGTCTCTCAGGTGCAAAGTACCGAAAATAGAGAATATGAGGTTGAGCTTACTCTGAGCAGAATGCCAAAGTTCGGCTACGGCTGACCAGGTCTGCAGTATCGCTAAATATATCAGAACGTGTCTCGGTGATTGAGTATCCTTGTAAACATCTACTTTTGCAAACGTGCGCGCTAAAACAGAAGTGAAATCTTCAAGATTCCGAAAGTATTTGTTGAAGTTTCGTCCACTCGAGACTGATGGGTTATCAGGTAGTTAGTGGTTTGGGAGTCATGTCGGGATTTTGGAAGAAACATCAACTTGGAAACGGCGTGATATGAGCTTACGGGGGAGACAGTGACATTAAATGCGAAAGGTGTTGACGTGGTAGGTCATCATGCTTACTTCCATCTCGATATTGGGACAGGAGTAGAATAACATTATGGAGTCATGGCCCAGTCAGAATATCATCGAAGCATATGCAAATAAAGTTGAACTTGGTCAACAGTTAACAAGCTAGCAGGCAGCCCATACGCATATAAGAGATTAATCCACTAGTTGGGCACAGCGAGTAGGCTATCCAGGAAACGAAAATAGCGGTATCCCAACAGTTACAAACTAATAAATAAGAACAAAGTCGTCAGCAGGTAAAAGTGCACGTGCGTGTTCTTTGTCTTATTCAAAGTTGTCTCAAAGCGTATTGTAACTGATTAAAACAAAACATTTAAATGTCACTACACGCATATGAGCCTGGTAACACTGGTAACACAAGACATCACATGGAAACCGATTTTAGTTCGACGGGGTGGTGCGTACATTCAGCCCTGATGGCGGAATGCTGCTCAGGTTTTTCACAACCAGGAACCTATTAAGTGAATCGCTAAGTCAAAATTGGCTGAGCCTTAGGCAAGGCGACCAATTATTCCTTCGCGCACATCACCACACTCGTTCAGAGGCGACAGCAGACTCGAGGATCTGAACCCTCCCGGCTTTTGTGCGCAAAAAAACAAGCACAATGACCTCCCGGTACCTAGTAGTAGCCTAGTAGTCATCTGGTGGATTCTAGGTGAATTACTTAGGAAATCCTGCTTAGGCAGTCAACTTACTGTATCAGATTTGGTGGATTCCAGACGTTGCAGTAGGTTGGGCGGGTAACTTGACCCAAGTGTGATAAAACTCGCGTCGTCCGGCGGGGCCTCGTAGCTCGGGTGGTTAGAGCGTTGGCTGTACTAAAGCCTTCCCCCTTACTGCGTGGGTTCGAATCCCACCGAGGCGCCAACTTTTTCACAGTTGGGTCAATAAGAATTATTCAAAATCTGCCAAAATATCAATGAACAGTGGTTTTAGTCCGAAATACTGCAGCATGCGCCTAAAAACGTCTTTAGGTGGTCACAGTCTTTCATGCTTCAGTTAAACATGCAAAATAAACATTTGACCATCACCAGTAATTATGTTCGTCCTGCAGAAGCCGGTACGGTGGCTTGCGCATGGATCCGTTTGTTGCGTTGGTACGTATGCGCAGCATCTACCTCGCTTCCTCTCCTTTCCCCACGTGGTCCCACTGCTAAGAAACAGCCAGAAAGACCGGAGGCGGGAGAGGGCACAGGTGTTTGGCACGGCGATAGCTCGAACGTAGACGCAGCACCACAATCCCTGGTCCAAAGCAAGCACTTGACCAACATTCTGTGCAAGGAAAGGGGGGGGGCGTGTGGCGTGCACCTACTCCTAGGCGTGTCACCGCATCCCCACTGGTGGCATTTGCCATGAGATCTAATTCCCAATAATACCTTCTGGACTCCCATCTATCTCCTGTATTGGTTCAACGACATTTCGACCGTCGTGCTCGACGATGTCCACCGTGTGCTCCACAGCATCGTGAAGCAGGCACGCTGGCTTACGCATGATTCAGTTTATTGCGTGTGTAGCCTTGCGAAGCATATACCGCACTCTCTCCTTACAACCTACCTGACATTAATGTCAAGGCATAGTTAGGAAGACCGGAGTTGAGGTAGTTCGCTGGTAGCTGGCACGGCCGAGCCGCACTTGGGCGTACCACCATGTAGCCTGGTGTACAACAAACAATAGACCAGGATATTAATCAACAGCAGCAGAACCACCATATATCAGAAGAACGACGAGGATGACTGGACAGTCATACTCACGACCTGTGTACCCAGCGGGAGCGCATCCACCGACAGGGAACCAGGTGTCAGAAAACTGCCAGCAACAACAACAACAGCAACAGCAACACCCAAACAGGGGTCAAAAGAACGAGGATGATGACTGGACAGCCATGCCCACCACCTGTATACCCAGCGGGAGAGCACGCATATCTACCGGCAGGAAACCAGGTGTCAGGGAACTGTCAGCACATACCAGGCTGCGAGGGCCATGGCTTGGTGATCTTGGCATAGCAGTCACCAAAGTAACTTTAGGCGCACTAGTGCCACTCAGGACCCAAGGCACGCATGTCATGTGTACAAACATACACTTAAACTGGGTTCCATAGACATATAAACACCAAAAAAACAGAACTTTTCCCAAAGAAGATGAACGCGCGACCACTGGCTCAGTACATGTATTAGTCCGAGCTTTGGTCTCGTACAGGCCATCGTCAGAGATTGCGAGAATGCGGCGGCGTGGGCATCTGTCATAGTCAGACAGCGACCATGCGCAACAGAATCATATAAATGAAGGACGGACTCGATCCAGGAGAACAATTAGGTGTCGTCTATCAGATCTCCTGCCGGGACTGCACACGCCACTACACAGGACAGACAACATAAACAGGCGGTCCGGAGAGTCGATCCGCTGTGTCAGGTCGCTATTCACACCGGGGAGGAAGGCCATGCATTTAACTTCGCGAGCATGCGGATAATGGCGCGGGTCAGCAATAAGACAGGGCGAGAACTGCTGGAGGCCTGTGTGTCTGACACCAACTCCGTAAACAGACACGTTGATATACCCCCCTGCTATCACGCGCTCAGTTCCCGCGACCATGAGGCGAGACCCAATTCCTAGCCAAGGGTGTACGCCGTCACGCCGTCGTGAGACGGCGTGGACTCAGCCTTGTCACGAAAACCACCCCCTGAACTCCTACGCCTCGCTTGACTCGAGTATAAAAACTTCTCATCTGAGGCCTTACAGTCTCTGACGCTGGCCTCCCGTAAGAGACCGAAAGCCCAGACTAATACATATACCGTTCCAGTCATCTCACGTTCATTTTCCTTGAAACAAGGAATTGGGACTCGTATATTCGCTTCCGTCCGCGTGAACTTTTTCACGTCAGCGCACGCCTCAGTCGTCAGGGCGGGGAAATGACGCCAACTCTCAAATCGCGGTCCATTTACGAGACCCGGGCAGAGATTCAGTTCCGATGGGACCAAAATTCCCACGAGGGTTGATAATCGTGTGAGACACCAATTGGTTGGGTCATGCTTTACGGGATCCCAGTCTATCAACAAGTGCAGTGACATCCCCACTCCAAATTCGGAACTGTGGCACAGTCTGGCCAGAGTAATTAACCACTCGGAAAGTGCGCGGCCAGTGAGCCAGGTGACTGAGCGATCATCATGCCGACATCCAACGCGGGTGATTAAATTTCAGAAATTGATAACTTGCATGCCGGCTATCAAGCGGGCAACGATTCTTGATGAAGGGAGAGCGGCTGATTATCATAAGTATGCAGCGAAGCATATACCGCACTCTCTCCTTACAACCTACCTGACACTAATGTCAAGGCATAGTTAAGAAGACCGGAGGTGAGGTAGAACGTTGGTAGCTGGCACGGCCGAGCCGCAATTGGGCGTACCACCATGTAGCCTGGTGCACAAAAAACAACTGGGTTCCACAGACATATAAACACCAAAAAAAACAGAACTTTTCCCAAAGATGATGAACACGCGACCACTGGCTCAGTGCATGTGTTAGTCCGAGCTTTGGTCTCCTACAGGCCATCGTCAGAGACTGTGGGAATGCGGTGTCGCTGGAGAGCTCGGCGTGGGCATCTCTCATAGTCAGACAACGACCATGCGCAGCAGAATCATATAAATGAAGGACGGACTCGATCCAGGAGAACAATTGGGTGTCGTCTATCAGATCTCCTGCCGGGACTGCACACGCCACTACACAGGACAGACAACATAAACAGGCGGTCCGGAGAGTCGATCCGCTGTGTCAGGTCGCTATTCACACCGGGGAGGAAGGCCATGCATTTAACTTCGCGAGCACGCGGATAATGGCGCGGGACAGCAATAAGACGGCGAGAACTGCTGGACGCCTGGGTGTCTGACACAAGTTCCATCGACAGATACGTTTGTATATCCCCCACTGCTATCTGCGCTCCGTTCTCGCGGCCATGAGGCGAGAACCAATTCCTAGCCAAGGGTGTACGCCGTCACGCCGTCGTGAGACGGCGTGGACTCAGCCTTGTCACGAAAACCACCCCCTGAACTACTACGCTCCGCTTGACTTGACTATGAAAACTTCTCATCTGAGGACGCAATCTTACAGTCTCTGACGCTGTCCGCCCGTAAAAGTCCGAAGGCCCAGACTAATACATGTACTGTCCCAGAAATCGCGCGTTTATCTTATTTGCAACAAGGAACTGGGACTCGCATATTCGCTTCCGTCCGCGTAAACTTTTTTACGTCAGCGCACGTCTTAGTCGTCAGTTTGCTGGTTTTTGCATGAGATGAAACATGTCGTTTCTGTGGCTTCATACTTAGTCTGTCTAATCGAGACAGGATCTGATGATATTGACACATGCTCTGAGATTCAGTTTGTACATGCTACGGCAGTTAGTATGGACTGCTTCATTGTGGGTAATGCGAACGGTGGATAAAGCGTCCGGTTGTCACCCTACCAATCAAAAACATTAATTTCCTCGGAAATTAAACAAGGCAAGTTGAAACTGGAGTTCATATACCAGAAAACACACGGGTAAAGCTGGGGGACCCACTGACGAGCCGAACCCCTCGCAGCTGCGTCAGGCAGCGGCATAAGATCGGCGAAACACGCCTGTCTGGGCTTTTAGCTAATACCTGTGTTGTTAGTACGGTAAATCACTGCACAATTCTATACTACTGACTGCCTGTTGGCGGTTTGTGAATATTAAGCGATTATTCCGCAGTAGCTGATGGATTTCAGCTCAAATATTCATATCAAAATTTGGAGCGTGCCTGAAAAGGCACGTTTCGAAAGATTTACTCCAAGTTCGCGCATTAATTTCCTCGGAAATTAAACAAGGCAAACATTAGTTTGCCTGTGCCTCACTGGACAGCGGCTATGTAGGCTTTTCAGAAGAGGGATTGTTTCTTGAAAGTTCCGCATTCGGGGGTAAAGGCCTACATTTACCAATTCAAGGAACGAGAAATGTTTTAGAGTTGTGAAAAGCCCCATAGCTATATTCAGAGGAAAAGATAGCGAGCGAACGTTGCTTTCGATAACTTTTCGTCAGCCCAGTACAGTTATATGGGACGGGGTACAGTGAGTGAAAAAATCGATAAAATTTGGTTTTAAAATACAGGCTAGGCAAGAGCGGAAGGGCGCGGAAAGTTGTATGTAGTTAGTCAACCTTTCACCACGGTAAGCGCGGAGCCTGAAGATTGTTCCTCTGGGCGCATAGAGTCGGTTTTCGTAACCTAATGGCGGCCGCTTCTGCTGTTGCTAGCAGACGCTAGCCCAGTACCTTAGGGTAGCTCGAGGGGACCTTATAAATCCCAAGAAATGCTTCAGCGGCGTCCACGCGATGCCCCGAATCCACTGCATGCGCAAGGATGGCGCTGTCTATTCTCCTAGTTTCACCTTTTGCCAGCCATGCAATAAGGTGCTCTCGTATTCTTTTGGAACGGCGCCGACTCGTACGACCAATATAACCTGCTCCACAGGAGCAAGTAAATGACTAGATGCACATTGAGGCGGTCTGAGGTGGCAGCCGATCCTTGCCTTCTCCGCGTAAAATAGGGGTAGTAGATAATGATATGCGAACCACTGCTTCTGGGAAGGTTTCCGAGAAAGCTAGATCAAAGTGTCTTCTTAGGAGTACACTGGCCTGACGAGAAGTTATCGAAAGCAACGTTTGCTCGCCACCTATTCTTCTAAAAGACGTATGTCTCGAGTGGGTGAATTCTGTCGTGGCTGTTTCATATGCGACCCGCTTGCCAGATTAGTGTCCAACAACGGTCGATTCTAACGTTGTTGTAGAGTCCACGACAATTTACTAGCCAGACCTGCTTACTTCGCAGTTAGAATGCACAGACCAGAAGAGACACCTTATTATTTAGCTGTTTCTATTGTGCGAGTGGTCAAAGTGTGAATCTAAGCCCAATTCCTGTGAGTACAGCTCACTGTCTACCCTACTCGGGTGCTCCTGGAGTAAATCATATATTTGGCGGTCGCAGGAACTGAATTGCCGTATTAAATTATCAAGCCACCCATATGAAATTCCAGTATGTGGGGGTCTAGAGATCAAACTCTTCAAGAAATTAATAAATATAACGGATATACTGAACGTATATACTGAACAGCAACCACCCAAACAGCAGCAAACGTGGTTGCGCAAAGGACCTATAACGACGTGTTGTGACGCACTGGAGTGGATCAGAGGACAAGGTTGTCGAATTACAATATCATCGACGGGTATTCAGTGAAAATGGCTACAAGCACAACTCCGTCAACCGGTACACGAGTAAACGAGACCAGTGACCAACTTATACCGACTGCAAATCACGGCGAGTGAGCCTATACATTAAAAACGTCTTCCAGTCCGTCAGCCGCCTTGTCGTACCACCTGGAATTGAAGTTGAACGCAGACCGGAGGCAACGATAAGACGTCAGGTGATGAGACCAAAAGACCCACTGCTACGGCAAGAAACATCTGGAGACGTTTACCGGATCTGGTGCATTTGCAGACAAGGCAACTATGTCAGAGAAACCGGAAGCTTGGTCTGGACGCGAATCACTGAACACGCGGCAGCAGGACGGAGAAGTGAAGCCAACTCTCAAATCGCGGCCCATTTGCGAGACCCGGGCAGAGATTCAGTTCCGATGGGATCAAAATTCCCACGAGGGTTGATAATCGTGTGAGACACGAATTGGTTGGGTCATGCTTCACGGGATCCCAGTCTATCAACAAGTGCAGTGACATCCCCACTCCAAATTCGGAACTGTGGCAGAGTCCGGCCAGAGTAATTAACCACTCGGGAAGCGCGCGGCCAGTGAGCCAGGTGACTGAGCGATCATCATGCCGACATCCAACGCGGGTGATTAAATTTCAGAAATTGATAACTTGCATGCCGGCTATCAAGCGGGCAACGATTCTTGATGAAGGGGAGAACGGCTAATTATCCTAAGTATGCAGCAGCATTGCAACTGCATCCTACAAATGCTGAAAATTTCTGTGTACGAATCACCCGTATCAGTCACTGGCTTTGGGGATGCGTTCGAGCGTGTATCCGAAACGTCGTGCGAATAAAGCTCTTTTTCCGGCGATCGCTTCTACCTTTCATTACCTACCTCCTGACACTCACATGTTTGCATATGTCGTCAGATAACGATTTAAAAAACGCGTTCACGTTTGCGGGTAAGCAGCGTGAAATAGTTGATAGGGATTGGTGAGACATGGACGGATTCAGGCAACCGTTAGTACGATTAACGCGCTCGCTTTGCAAAAGTCATTCTAAGCATACTGAGAGTTCTTTTTGGTTTTGCCCAACCCGGCGCTCCGAAACAAACGGTATCAGCCGCGATCTCGACCCGTAAGTTGGCGGGCGGGCGGGTACATCAAAACTTGCCCCCATTCCTAGACAGTCGCAGACGCCCCCGCCCCGAGACATCGCCCCACCTCCCTGCCTTCCAATAGCACATTTTTAGCGCAAATCCCTCCTGACAAGCTTCTGGACATTTCAGGCGTGTGCAAAGCTGTTCTACGCGTCTGATTGTCCCGCTCAGAGGTAAAAGCCTAACGACGGGGTATGCGGCCACATATTTTTGGCATCTAAACAGAGACTGCTGCGTTAGCGGTTGCAGTGAACGTCGATGTCGTGCTCAGCTTACAAGTTTGGAAGAAACGCCGACAGCCTCATTTCCGACATCATTCCAGAAGGGGCGCCATTCTCATGTCCAAAAATTGTGAGCATTATTCCCACAGGAAGTGGCGAGCATCGGTCGCTGGCTTCCCGATGCATTCAAGATTCGTGGGCTGGGAAGACTAGATGTCTACTAATTCTCGTCAGACCAGTACATTTATAGGGGAATGGTGTTGGGAAAAGATGTCAATGAATAGAGAATTGTATTAACTCTATTCTCAAAACAGAGGGATGGGTGAGAATTCGAACAGGCCAGTTAGTGCAAAGGCGATGAAAGTTAGCTTTTGAACACAGGCGCGGGCGAGAGCGTAAGGCTGCGGAGAGTTGACCACGGTAAACGCAGAGCCTGAACGAGGTTCTTCTTTGCAAACAAGACCGGCTTTTGTAATTTGCTACTAACAACCGCTAAAACAGTAGTTTAGTGTAACGGGAAAATTTTATAAATACCATGAAAAGCTTCTCTGGGGTCCACACGATGTCTAGAATCAGCAGTATGTGCGCGAATTGGGCTGTTTATACCCCAAGTTTTACCTTTTTCCAGACATGCCGGGAGGGATTATTGTATTCTCTTGGATAGACGACGACTCGTGAGACCAGTAAAACCTGCTTCACAGGAGCAAATGCATATTGATGTGGTCTGAGTCGACAACTTATCCTTACCTTCTACATGTAACATAGGGCAAGTAGTGAATACTATTCGAGCCTGATATGACCCGGACTGGTACTTTAAATCACGTGGAGCGTATTTGCACTCGACACTTGTTCCCAATACCAACGCGGGAGAGAAGGAGAACACGACCGGCCACGAAAAAGTGTATTAGGAACAGGAATTCAAAACTAACTGAGAGTAACGCGTATTTATAGCACCCTACTGTGGTTCGCCTGCGTTCGGCTCAATGCACTTCGGGGGGAGGGGACATTCTAGACGAGCTGGTCGATAATTCGAATTCACAGATTGGTCAGGCTTGAGGGGACAAGGTAATGGAAAGGCGCCACGATCATAGTGACGGCGCGGTAGAGAGAAACGCATGTGGCCTCCAGTGATTGGCTGGCTCTTGATTTTGGGAGTGTAGGTGCTCCCAACAGAACCCTTGCTGATGGGAGGGCCTGTGAGACAGCTGGATCAAGGCGTGTTCCTAGGAGTTCACTCGCGGCGTACCCTTTAAAAGGGGACTTTGGAGGACAGGCTTTTTGTTTTTTGACAGTCATTGTGGTGGGTTTTTACAGTTCCCGGCATGTTCTTTACCATAAACCTGACAGGATACCTGTTTTTGCGAAGCAAATCCTGGGTCCTTCTGATTTGATTCTCGATGCTGCCCGCCAAAACACATTTCAAATTCCCTTTTCGACAAACAAGAGACTACATTTTAATT